>JBBPNU010000713.1:0-13858 GCA_038091055.1 Leccinum angustisporum
ATACGAACGGCGACTGCGGGACATACGGGGACGTCGGCGAATACGTATTGGGGGAGCTTGGACTGTATCTAGGGTTCAGCGATATCTGCGTGACTGGTTCACCGATAGACTGCACGGCGAGCGCGCCACACTTTTCGCCAGGGTTCATGAGAGGCTGGTTGAACTCGAATACCTCCCGGTTGAGATGGTACTGCTCCAGCGCGCCTCGCGTAGCCAACGTCGCCCGCACGAGTATGCGTCCGGCGAGCGAAGAGTTGACTTGCACAGTGAACTGATGTATCATCGACGATACAAGCAAGGCTCAAGGTAGCTGGATTTTCGACGATCGACACGGAAGTTTGGGCGGCATTCTGAATTATGCGCTAGAGGTTGATGGAGAGGTAGTGGGATGTCAAACTGTCTGCACGGGGAAATATGAACATTCGCAGGTCCCGGCGATCTTGAACAAGCCGTAGGTGTTCTTCGCCGAACCCCCCTTGCAACTCCAACGAACTGCCATCGATGCCGATCTGCAGAACACCTGTTAAGACCCTCTTGTTGGCGATGACTGGGCTTGCTTGAATCGTTCCGAAGTAGGGTTTGGTGAGGTAAAGGTAAAGGTAAGGGGGGAATAGTTGCGCTGGCGTTCGGGCGTTGAGTTGTTGCTAGTTTGGCGGGACGGATGGTCGATAGTATTGTTTGATTGGAGAGGCTTGTTGACCATGCGAGGAGAGAAATGGTCACGGATAGCGGGTTCAACTGACTGTTCCTGGAGCACTGTCAACACCCGGAGGTTAAATAAAAACGCGTATACGGACCCGTTCTGTGTGCACGTCGGACTCTTGGCTGCTCGCACGAGATGCATCGTAGGCTTCGGATACATCTGCCAAGGGCGAGACGGTCAACTCGTAGCACCAAGAGTCGACGTCCAGCTGCGAAGTGGAGAGACGCAGTGGCTGGGGTTGCGACGCGTGTTCCTCTGCGACTGGTGGTAGGGGAGAAAGCTTGCGGGAGGAGCGAGTTGACATGGAGGAGCTCTTCCTCGTGTCGGAGCTTCTAGACTTTGCAGAGGAGCTGAGGGGTTTTCGCGTCTTCTTGGGCTGTTCCTTGAGCTCCTTGTGCTTCTTGGAGGACGAATCCGTGAGCGCTTTCACCAGCTCGCGAAATCTGGACTCTAGGCGTCCGAGTCCCCACCAGAGTCCGGGATTCGGACCGTGACCGTGCATGGTATCCAGGTAGGCCACTGAGCGCCGGGATTCGGACCGTGCATGATATGATCATCCACATCAATGTGGCAGAGCTTCTCGCGTGAAAGGATTGGATTGGAGACCCTCGCTCGAACGGCGATTCCATAACGACTTGGACCGTGACATACCACTTCTGGATCAACACGCTGGCAGATCGATGAGACGGCGACTTGGCTCCAAATCGAATCAATTACTAGTGCCGTCCCAGATCACTTCCTCCTCACCAACCCCCCGTCTGTATCTGTCACGTCCACTCGATAATCATGTTCGAACGACTTGTCGGTCGATCTTTTGCCGCTCGATGAACGCGCCGTCATCCCACCTTCACTGTAGATGAACTGAATGCCAAGGGAATTCCACGCGGTGCCTTCATAGCAGACCATGACATCCTCCAGCGCCTTGACCAGACGTCGTTGGATGTAGCCAGTCTCGGTGGTCTTCACAGCGAAATACCATGCCGCGTGATAGCTATCAGCCCTCATGAGGTCGCACAGCAACGCAAGGTGTCGGTAGTTTGACATACGAACCATCGTATTCGATGACACCGCGCAGCTCCTTCATGATAGCACCACGTCGATGCCCAACCTTCAGCTTGATTGCGCCCTCTTCGCGTTGTGGAACACCTTGTCGTGCTCCTGCAAAAAGACGCGGCGAATACCCTGTGCGCCACAAATATTGACCCCCCAAGCACCCGACACCGAATGACCAGCTTCTCGCAGTTATCCTCGCTCCAGATGACGAGCAGGTCCGTCTTGAAGCTCTCCGCAATCCGACCCGCGACAAAGGCCATCGTCAACTTCCTGTCTATCATCCGCGCACGGTCGAGCACCAGCCGGAGAAGCCAAGGTGACTGGAGATGCAGCTTCGAATCGATCTCTTCGTCTGCAATCCTCCTCGATGATGGTGGACGTAGGATCCGGGTCGTACCAGATTTCAACGGCGGCGCTGACGGTCTGGAGGGACGTATAGGTCAACTCTTGCTCGACGTTCTTCGCCGATGTAGCCACCGCATCCTCCTGCTTCTCCCCATCATCCTGCTCAGCAGGCCGAGCAGTGATCCAGACATCTCCTTGGCCATCGCCTACCTCTCCTCTTCCAACCGCTCGTCGAACTCGGCCTTGTGCGACACAATAGGCACCTGTTTTTTCCTTGTACCGCGCGTTTCTGTTCGAGGTATATTGGCGGGATGCGCGAGTGCGAGGTCTGGCAAGCAATGCGATCAGTGTGATGGTCGATCGACGAAAGGGAACATGCGAAGCCTACCTGTGCGTGAGCGCCGAACAGGGAGCTCGTGGTGAATCCACTAGAGAAGAATTTTGTTCTTCCACTCGACAATGTAGCGTTCGCGCGCCTCGGTTTCCTTCTTGGCATACTCGATGGGAATGTCTTTGCAGTGGTAGGCCTGCAGGATCGGTCGGACGTCCTGGGGTTTGTAAATGCCGACTGCTGAGGAGAGCCGAACATGAGGAGCTCCGCGCGGCGGGACGCCTCCTCCTTTTCTTTGCGTACGCTCAGCTCCGAGAGGAGTCCCGCGGCATGCGACGAGTGCTTTGCGCAGAGAAGGGGCGCAGCTTCTTCATCGGAATCGATCACGCGCACAGAGTTGTAGAGCGCCGTTGCAAGGATGCTCAAGCAGGTACGCAGGAGCTTGGTCGAGGACAGCTGGACAGTAGTATTGTTATAGGGCGAGGGCTGCTCGAACCGGAGACGGTGGACTTGCCAGAGTGAGCAAAGGGCTCGTCGATAAAGGAGATGGTCTCTGTGGTATGATCTACACGGATGCGGAGTTCGCCGCGGCGTGCGCAGCCCATGACGTAGGCTTCGACTTGTTCGGGCCAACGTCATCGCGGGGCTTGAGGAGGGTTGAGGAGGTACTTTGAGGGTGCGGTACTAGACCTGAAAGAGGAGGCAGGAGAGGAGGGCTTGGGAGAGGATAGGACGGTAACCAGCGTATGTGAGTCGGTGGCACAGAATGAGGAGTGGATGCGCAGAGGGCAAGGGGGTCGAACGAATCCTCCCCAAAGCCGTAGAGGATCTCGACGCGGAGGACGTAATTCGAATGCTGGAGGTGATGAGTGAGGGAGTTTTCGTAAAGAGACGACGGCTTACAGCACAATTGAGGAGACTGGCGCGGGTGGGCGCCTTGGATAGCCCAAGGAGGGCGGCAAGGCGTGTGCTCTTGGAGCGCCCGTCGTCTTCGTCGGCATGCTGCCCGACTGGGGCTCCGAGTGCGCTAACGAGGACTTGGCCTGCGAAACGGACCGCCGATGAAGGTGGCGGCGTGGTAGAGGGCTTGGCGAGCTTGTCATAGTAACTTGCCATCGTGGCTGGACGGGCGGTGTGTTAGCCATGACGAGGAGGTTGTGCACATCCTCAACGGAACGGAATGCCTCTTGCCAGAGCTCCAGCTCGACGGAGGTGTTGAGTTGGGCAAGGTGGGTGTCCTGGAGGATGTCCGGGTCCGATAGGTTGATGGAGTGGGCCTGGTGGGCATACTTGGCGATGTTGGTGAGGTAAACAGTGCTACTCTCCGCGAGCGCTGGCTCCAGGTATACCGAGAGAGAGGGCGTCTTGATGTTGGTGGGAACGTTGATGGTCTCGACTCGATCTCTTCGTCTGGAATCACGAAGAAAGAATCCACGAATACGGAATCCTCCTCGATGATGGTGGACGTAGGATCCGGGTCGTACCAAATTTCAACGGCGGCGCTGACGGTCTGGAGGGACGTATAGGCCAACTCTTGCTCATCGTTCTTCGCCGATGTGCTACTCTCCGCGAGCGCCGGCCCCAGGTATACTGAGAGAGAGGGCGTCTCCATGTTGGTGGGAACGTTGATGATCTCCTTCAGACGCGGCACACCGCGGGTCACGTTCTTGCTCGACACACCGGCATAGTGGAAATTATTCAGCGTCGTCTGTGTGGCTGGTTCACCGATAGATTGCGCGGCGAGCGTCCCACTGGTTGAACTTGGCCTCGATTTCTCCTAGCACCCACTCGAATGTCCGCCGGTTGAGATGCAACTGTTCTAGCACGCGTCGCCCGCACATGCATGCGGAAGGTGAGCGAAGAGTTGACTGGCACATCCCTGCTCAACAGGTCATCCCCTGGAATAGGAAGGAGTCGTCCAGTGGGCATCGACGATATAGGTGGGCTCGAGGTCGTTGTGTTTTCGCCGATCGATATGGGAAGATTTGGGTAGCATTATGGATAATACGGTGGAGGTTGACAGGGAGGTAGTGGGGTGTCAAACCGTCTGCACGGGGGAATATGAACATTCGCAGGTCCCGGCGATCTTGAACGAGCCGTGCGTATTCTTCGTCCAGCTTCCCTTGCAACTCCAAGGAACTGTCATCGATACCGATCTGCAAAACACCCGGCAAGCTTCTTTATCCGTCACGTCCACCCGATAGTCATGCTCTCTCCGGCATTCCGATGTATCGATCTTCTGCCGCTCGATAAACGCACCGTCCATCCCGTTTTCACCGTAGATGAACTGAATGAGATCTCCAAGGGAATTCCGCACGGTGCCGTCGTAGCAGACCGTGACGTCCTCCTGCGCCTTGACCGGATGTAACCAGTCTCGGCAGTCTTGACAGCGGTATCGATCGACCTCCCACGACCAGTCATGGCATGGAAGCGAAAATCTTGAGGTATCAATCAAACCTCTCGACAGTTCTCCACGAATCTCCCGGCTTCGGGGTTGAAGTCGTCCTTTGAGAAGTGCGGCAGCGTTCGATGACGGAAACCGAACGGTAAGTATACGGCGTCCTTTCACGCTCTGTTGCCCCACACAGACCAACATCTACGAGAACTCTTCAGAACGAGGGCCGCCCCTTCACGAGACAGCGCTTCGCGGACAGGACAGGAATACGAGATGAGCGACACGGCGCACAGGGGGGGAGACGAATGGGTGGTCAGGGGAGAGAAGAAGGGGTAGCCAGGGAAAAGACGAGGGGGTGGCCAGGGGAGAGGGCGACAAGTCAGACGGGGCGGCCAGTAAGGTCAGGCAGAGCATTCGATGAAGGAGGGTACGGCGCGGAAGACCATGCGACTATGAAAGCGACGTGAGCAGGGAAGGCAGACCGAGGTAAGGAAGGCGACGTACGCTCCTGTAACTCATCACGAATAATCGTCAGAATCGCCCGTCAACGTGCTAAGCGTCAAACCATTGAAGGCACCTGCAGAGAGATCAAAAAAATGAGCCCTTCTATTTCCATGCTACAGAAGACGAGACACGGACGACCGAGTTGAAGGAGGGTGAGTCAACGGCGCAAATTTAGTCAACGCTCCAAGGGAAGCATTAAACGGAGACGGAGGTGTCGAATAATGTAGCATCCGAGCAGGAGTAGAAACGGGCGAAGAGGTACTTATATGGTCACGACTCGAAGCGAGCTGTAGATTCCGATAAGTTTGAACAATCAACGTCAACTCTACACGATGACGTACCGAGGGTGCAGAACATCCCAGAAACCATCAACACTAAGAACGACACTGACTCGAGACAAATCGGAATAAGGTGATGCGCGCGTTGATGCGGCTTCGTTGACAAGATCGTACTAGCGGTAAGGTGATGCGCGTTGATGCGAAGTGCTTCGTTGACAAGATCATGTGACCAATAACAGGTATGCGGAAATATTATAGTAGCGAAGGAAACAGTTTTCGTAGTCTACGTAGCGCACAGAACATCTAGTACTTGGATAGCCTGAACAGACAAATGCAGACTCAAGGATCTCGGTTGCTTGAGAAATGACTTCGTGTCAGAAGTCAGCCCTTATTTCACTACCGAAGGTTGTCCAGGAGAGCGTTGTCGATGCAACTCATGAAAATGGCTATGGCAAATGTGAAATGGCAATGAATTTATAACGGAAAGACGAACGAACGTTGCAAATAATACAAAGCACTCAGGCTGAACGCAACGGGTCACCAGAGTATAATTACAATCTAACACTCCCTTGATCCCTATGAGGCATGTGCAATTCCAACACCCTCACGAGGGGGAGTTACGCGGTCCAACTCATCCCATCAAGACGAGTGTTTTAGGCGTCGCGAGCCCAGGCTGTTCGCGGGATGAGCGCAATTTCTTGAAAAAAACAAATCACCTTCCTAATATCATCGGCGAGGAGGGATTCACTCACTTTGGGCCTCGGATAAATTGGAAGTGAGATACATCACAACAGTAGATGTCATTCGCAACCAATGTACCCGGCGGCAGCATGAATAATTCCATGGTTGAGAATATCCATCTACCCTTTCGCGTGACAACGTTTAAAGCCTTTGGGAGGCTCTCCTTCCAAGTAATCTTTCAAGCTCTTCAAAGCAAAAAACAAAACCACTTCGTTGGTATACCAATGTTATCGGTAAACCGTGCTGCTGTGACGGTGCGGAATTCAACTGATACATATCGCTGACATTCTCCTTGAAAGTTTCTCGCGCCACGTCGAGGAGACGGTTACGGTTTGCCTAGGAGGATCATGTCTTGGTGTTGTTAAGCCTAAGCGGCGAACATCTCACCTTTACCGCATATACTCTAGCATTCACAGCCGCGAGACCAACAGACGGGGAGGAATCCGTTGTAAGTCCAGACCTTGTTGGAACCGACTCCATCGTTCAAATTGTCTGTAATAAGATCGCCGATCAGTGCAAGCCGGTTGTCTGAGATCATCTGGATATCTCGTGAAAAGAAACATTGTTATGAATATCAATTACCTTTGCATACCTCGTAGACGATTTGCAAGAGTTGGGACCCGCTGTTCGCCAATGCCTTCTGAAGCAAATGGAGGTTCTGGATGACACTTTGAAGAGCGAGCATCTGGGAAACTCGAACAGACGCGGAGTTGACAGAATTAAACGGGCGAACTTCGATCATTGCAAGCTAATAAAATGGCGGCGTAAACTACCATTCGCAAGAGTGGGGACTGAATCGCCTGACCGATATGATATCAACTTGTCGAAATCCAGCTTATTGAAATGCCTGAGTGCATTCCGTATCTCAGAGAACCGATCTTCATTCTGCACTAGCTCTGCATGATGAATGAGGAATAGAACGACGGGATAAAGAAACACTGAATTACCTGATACGACGTCAAGACGTGCATTGATAGCTTCGATACCTGCATTTCCATCGTTCAGCTGGTGGTTCCCAGCAGCTCAAGTGGGAATTCAGGTACCCGTCAACGGTGCCAAGATGATGTTGGCGCGCAATAAGCGCGCCGCCATCACAGTATACGTGTAATTGAGGACTCTGCGATCATATATCTAGTCAGTAGAAAATCATCCTGTAGAGCGCATTACCCGAAGACGATGTCTTGCGCATGTCATTTTTGACGAGCTCGGGGTCGATCGGCATCGTACCCTCGACGGACGCATAATGTATGCGCAGTGAACCAGCAGAAAAAAGATTATTCAACCGGCTTTCAGCATGCTTAAACAATGCACACGCAGCAGAGAGCGCATAGTACCTGTCGCGTTGATGTGTCAGCGTAAAGTGAAATACTAAAGGATGCACTTGTCCGACACCGAAACGAGCGTTGCAGCCCGCTCGTCGTTCTCGACGCACAATTGATGAATTCCATCCCTGGGATGGTTTAGTACCACCAGCCAGCAACTCACACGCGATAAACATACCATACCTGCACCGTCGTTCGACTGGCTCTACGGGCAGACGTTGGGAAACTCCTCTATGATAAACTGGACCAACAAGGACGTGCTCGGCGGCTTCTTCCCGGAAGAAGCCAAGGTCGCGTCCGTAGTAGCGATGAACGTGTCGGGTACAAGCGAGGGGTAATGAATGCGCATCTGATGTAACGTCTTGATGTACGTCGGACAGTTTGCCAGCTTTCAGACGAACGTTGGGAGTTCCCTTTGGGTCAGACGACGACGAAACACGGGTGCTCGAGCGCCGACCATACCTGGACGAGCACAACGCGACCCGTTTCTTTATCCATTTCCGCGATGCCACCCACTTCGTGTGCAACTCCACTGGCACGGCTTTCGAGGAGAGCGATGACGTAGTTGTTTTCATGTCTTGTTGACGCGGACGTCTGAGGGCGGGCAGTTCCAGGACGCGACCTCCCTGAGCCTAGGGGGCGCGATGGTGTAGATGTCATCATAGAAGACATTTCTATGGTCGACGTTTGAGGAGAGACGGTGACCAACGCGTTTGAGGTTGTGAAGTGTAATCAGTGTAACTAGAAGCTTCGACCCAAATAGAATCACTAACCCACACTGTGGTCTTAGCTTCATTTTGGTACAATGTCACTGCGTTTCCTGGAATAAATGCATCGTCATTTCATTCACAAACGACGTATGCAAATTTGGCCACGGCGTAGAGTATAAATTGTGTGCTTATTCTACATGGAATTGCTAGGCACGAAGAAAAAAGGGAGGCACGAACATTAAAAGAAACGAGGACGACATGAAGGAGACAAGAAAAGGTGCTAGCTAGATAAACGTCCCAACAACCCGAACGTCGATCACCGCGTCCCCGGCCATAACGACGGTTGCATGGTGAGCCGGCACCGGATAACACATCAACAAGATGTGAGCGCAAGCAACTTACTCCCAAGAGGGTGTGCTGCAGGAATGCGAGCGGGCGGTAGACCCGTTTGGGGCAGGGCTTGAGGGCGACCACTCCCGCGATGTCGAGCTGTACGCCGGAGACGCCGGGGCTGATGAAAGTGATCGTCAGTAGTCCATGCATACATCTATCTATATACTCACAGTACGCTGGTGCAAGTGATCCAGAGCCGTCAGCAAAAGAAACCAACGGACCGTGTGGAGAGATTTACAAGCAGGGGAATATGTGGGTAGGGTGGGAGCTGCAAAGTGTGTTAAACGCGCGAGAGGAAACGAATACCTACAATATTTGGGTGACGAGGGGGAAGTCGGAGAGGTGGGCGAATACTTTGGTGAAGAGGGAGACATGAGCTGGGGCTGCCGACCACGTTAGCCGTAGTTCCAGACAACTCAAAAGAAAGCTTACAAGCTGTGAATACAACGAGGCGATATCGAAAGGGTCAGTAACACATTAAAAAAACAGAGGCATAGATGCTTACTCGGTGAATCTACAGACACTCTGCCATCTTGCTCGTAATTTTAACTGGGACGCGCTCGCGACTGGTACTCGCTTCTACCTCCACCTGGATCGCGTTTTCGGAGGGTTCGTCGACATGGCGGAAGAAAGGGGTTAGTCGGTCGTGGAATGTCGACTGTTCAAGTAGGAGGGCAAGACGTGTCACGATCTCGACAGTGACGCATTTTTGGAAAAGACGAGTGCGTCTTTTACTTTTTTCTGAAACTTCTTCATCTAAGACGGCGTGACGGTGTCAAGCGCGATCAATCTGACTAACCACGCGTCCAAAGCGCTCATTTGCGGCTGCCCGAGGCTGCGCATTCTGCAAGCGGACAATATGTCCATATCCTGTTCGGTGCTCAAGCAGTTTGTGCGATTGGCCTGCGAGCGAAGCATGCGTGACGCCGAGTTGGTCGTCATGGACTGTCGGTCTGTCGGAAAACTCGCTATCGGGAGCGTAGTGGACAAATGGCGTGGTGGACGACAGGCGTTCGTGGGAGGCAAGGAAGCTGGGGTATTTGGACGGAAGGGACGAGGAGGATCTTAAAGTCGGGCAGGGCGAGTGTGACGAGAAGAGGGTGGTGATCAAGTCGTTTTACAGCGGGTAGACCGTCGATGACGTCAGGGAGCTAACAAGAATAAGCAGCTAAGCCAGCTCGAAGACGGTGGCAGGGAATTGTTCGGGCGGAGGCGATGGTGGGTGTTGTGACCCTAGGCTGGAGGTGATACGCTCGATCGCGATGGGTGCATGCCAGTGGTGACGTGAAGACGATCTTGTAACGTGTATTTCTATCTTGGGCCGTTCTTATTATCGCAGGTCTACCAACAGTTTTACGTTTGCGAGCCTTGTGATCAGTAGGATTGTGATGGTCTACGTCTGTGTTATTTTCGTAGAATAAAGCGTCGTGATCATGAGTATAATTTCTTTGCTTTACGCTTCGCCTTCTTTGCAGCTTTCTTCGCCTCTCGGTCTTCGGATGTCGAGGCAGATGCATCCCGTGAGGAGTTGTCGACCGATGACGATTGCATGGGTGTAGAGAGCTCTGCTTTTTTGGTGGTGTCTGTTATCTGGGGGGTCGATTGTTGGACCGACAGATCATCGTACCCTGTGGTACATCGTTGGACGGTTCGCATGGGCTGTTTTGAGGACTCACAGAAAGGGGTCTACGCGGGGTCGCTTGCGCCTCGACGAAGGCATTTGCTCACTCCTGCCTTCCGACGCCCGACCCATGCCTTTATCCAGTCTCTTTGACGCCGGCTGTCCGTCTACATCCATCGCCTGTGGATCCTCGTCCACCTCTTCTTCATCGTTGAACACGGCCAAGTCCTCCTCTTGCTCGCTCCCCAGCTCCTCGAGCTCCTTTTCGTACTGTGCGCGGGCCAGTATGCAGCTCCACATTGAACGAGGATAGAACACGCACATCTCGGGGATGCTGGGCTGAATGATGGACTGGTCGGCGAGTATCGTGGCGACGTAGGACTGAAGGAAGGCGACTAGGAACAATATCTCAGCGACGTCGGGGAAAACGACGGTGACATGGGCGAATATCTCGGACTAGTTGGCGAGTATCCCAGTGACGTAGGATTAAGTGCGGGAGAAGTTGGCGAATACGTTGGTGGTGTGGATGCCCTGCCGTGGTCGTTGAACGGTGAGGTTGCGTATGGTGAGGTTCCGAAAGGTAACGTGGCACCACCAAACGGCGACTGCGGGGGACGTCGGCGAATACGTATTGGGGGAGCTTGGACTGTATCCAGGTCCAGCAGGCGACATGCCACCAGCGCCGAGAGGGCTTTGCCCATACCCAAGGAACGAGAAACTCGCAGCATCATCTTCGCCTTGGACAGCGAGGGGAGAAAACGCGGCTGACTCGCCTTTGAACGCAGTCTCGGACCACGCAGGGGAGTTGGTGCCGTATGGCAGCGTCATTGCCACTTGCCCTGGCGTTATACCGCCGTCCGCGTACATTGACAGCATATTTTGGACCGGGAGACGATGATCGACGACGGCGTCCTTGAGCATATCAATGTCCAGCGCAACGTCGAAAGCGCCGGTTCCCATCGGTGCCAACTGCCCAATCATGACGTTCTCCGCAATGCCATGACAGTCGTCCCTTTCTCCAACGGCCGCGGCTTCCATCAAGATTTCCACCGTCACCTCGAACGAACAACGCATGAGAGCGCTCGTGTCAGTGGGGTTGATACCATGCCGCGTGATAGCCATCCGCGTGCCGCGGTGCCTCATGAGGTCGCACAGCAACGCAAGGTGTCGGTAGTTGACATACGAACCATCAAATTCGATGACACCGCGCAGCTCCTTCATGATAGCACCACGTCGATGTCCAACACGTTAAAGACTTCCACACAGCTGTGGGAGTACGTGCGCGTGAAGTCGACACCATCGACACACTTGACGGCCTTGAGGTTGACACCGCATCCACTCCTTCAGCTTCATTGCGCCCTCTTCGTTGTGGAACACCTTGTCGTGATCCTGTAAAAAGACGCGGCAAATACCCTGTGCGCCACGAAGATTGACCGAGTTGACCATGTTGTTCTCCAATTGACACAGGAAAAAAGGCAGATCCCACGTCTTCGTCATTATCTGTCCCCTCAAGCACCCGACACCGAATGACCAGCTTCTCGCAGTTATCCTCGCTCCAGATGACGAACAGGTCCGTCTTGAAGCTCTCCGCAATCCGACCCGCGACAAAGGCCATCGTCAACTTCCTGTCTATCATCCGCAGACGGTCGAGCACCAGCCGGAGAAGCCAAGGTGACTGGAGATGCAGCTTCGACTCGATCTCTTCGTCTGGAATCCTCCTCGATGATGGTGGACGTAGAATCCGGGTCGTACCAAATTTCAACGGCGGCGCTGACGGTCTGGAGGGACGTATAGGCCAACTCTTGCTCGACGTTCTTCGCCGATGTGCTACTCTCCGCGAGCGCCGGCCCCAGGTATACCAAGAGAGGGGGCGTCTTGATGTTGGTGGGGACGTTGATGATCTCCTTCAGACGCGGCACACCGAGGGTCACGTTCTTGCTCGACACACCGGCATAGTGGCAAGTATTCTGCTTCATCTGTGTGGCTGGTTCACCGATAGATTGCGCGGCGAGCGTCCCACTGGTTGAACTTGGCCTCGATTTCTCCTAGCACCCACTCGAATGTCCGCCGGTTGAGATGCAACTGTTCTAGCACGCGTCGCCCGCACATGCATGCGGAAGGTGAGCGAAGAGTTGACTGGCACATCCCTGCTCAACAGGTCATCCCCTGGAATAGGAAGGAGTCGTCCAGTGGGCATCGACGATATAGGTGGGCTCGAGGTCGTTGTGTTTTCGCCGATCGATATGGGAAGATTTGGGTAGCATTATGGATAATACGGTGGAGGTTGACAGGGAGGTAGTGGGGTGTCAAACCGTCTGCACGGGGGAATATGAACATTCGCAGGTCCCGGCGATCTTGAACGAGCCGTGCGTATTCTTCGTCCAGCTTCCCTTGCAACTCCAAGGAACTGTCATCGATACCGATCTGCAAAACACCCGGCAAGCTTCTTTATCCGTCACGTCCACCCGATAGTCATGCTCTCTCCGGCATTCCGATGTATCGATCTTCTGCCGCTCGATAAACGCACCGTCCATCCCGTTTTCACCGTAGATGAACTGAATGAGATCTCCAAGGGAATTCCGCACGGTGCCGTCGTAGCAGACCGTGACGTCCTCCTGCGCCTTGACCGGATGTAACCAGTCTCGGCAGTCTTGACAGCGGTATCGATCGACCTCCCACGACCAGTCATGGCATGGAAGCGAAAATCTTGAGGTATCAATCAAACCTCTCGACAGTTCTCCACGAATCTCCCGGCTTCGGGGTTGAAGTCGTCCTTTGAGAAGTGCGGCAGCGTTCGATGACGGAAACCGAACGGTAAGTATACGGCGTCCTTTCACGCTCTGTTGCCCCACACAGACCAACATCTACGAGAACTCTTCAGAACGAGGGCCGCCCCTTCACGAGACAGCGCTTCGCGGACAGGACAGGAATACGAGATGAGCGACACGGCGCACAGGGGGGGAGACGAATGGGTGGTCAGGGGAGAGAAGAAGGGGTAGCCAGGGAAAAGACGAGGGGGTGGCCAGGGGAGAGGGCGACAAGTCAGACGGGGCGGCCAGTAAGGTCAGGCAGAGCATTCGATGAAGGAGGGTACGGCGCGGAAGACCATGCGACTATGAAAGCGACGTGAGCAGGGAAGGCAGACCGAGGTAAGGAAGGCGACGTACGCTCCTGTAACTCATCACGAATAATCGTCAGAATCGCCCGTCAACGTGCTAAGCGTCAAACCATTGAAGGCACCTGCAGAGAGATCAAAAAAATGAGCCCTTCTATTTCCATGCTACAGAAGACGAGACACGGACGACCGAGTTGAAGGAGGGTGAGTCAACGGCGCAAATTTAGTCAACGCTCCAAGGGAAGCATTAAACGGAGACGGAGGTGTCGAATAATGTAGCATCCGAGCAGGAGTAGAAACGGGCGAAGGCGTATATGGTCACGACTCGAAGCGAGCTGTAGATTCCG
>JBBPNU010000714.1:0-13853 GCA_038091055.1 Leccinum angustisporum
GGCTCAAACCAAGACCAGGAAAATTTAGAGTGTGGAAGAGGGCAGAATGGCAGAAAATGAAGGCCTAAGGGCTGACTTTACTTACACCTCACCACTCAGCTGCTAAGTGGGGGAGGAGGACATATCCCGGTGTAGATACCTGTGGATCTCTGTTTGAATATACATCATTTTTGACGCTTTTCAGATAGTCTCCCCCTCCTCCTTACCTATCTCCAGACCTGCCCTTTGCAGTTCAGACCTCTTTCTCCTACTCCGGACCTGTCTGTTTCTACACCAGTACTCCTGTACGCCTAGACCTACTTACCTAGACTGGTTTGTGCTCATCACAGACCGGAGACTCCTTGTGTTACCTTGTATTATTTTTCCTTTGGTTTTATTTTGTTTTGAGTTCGCTATATTTACTTAGAGTGTAGCTACACAGTCTGTAAAATATTTGTATTGAGTTTGGAAATACAGTTTTTGCCATCTACATAATTTATTACATAAAGGATGTCAAGTGAACTATGTAATCACATTTACAGATTCTGACAGCTGATGTAATGTACACGTGGCAAATGCTCCTATAAAAACAGGGGCTACATTCAAAGTTGCGAAAATATATTCCAAAAAAGGCAATTCATTAGTTTATTTTTGGTGTTGTGAGAAAATTTGTAGCCCCTGTTTTTGTGATTCTAATGGTGCAACAATCTAATCTATCTGATCTAATCTGGTTGAGATATGATCAAAATGGTCACCAAAACATAGTGATATGAGCATTCTGATTGGTCAATATTAGCCATAGGCACCTAGGGGAATGCCCTTTTCAAGACAGGGCATGTCCATCATGTGAGGTGGAATGTATCCAATGTAATGAGTGGGGGTGCCCTGACATTCAAAATGTTGATGGACAGGTCCGAAGTAACTGATAGGACATATCCATATCAAGCAGGGCATGTTCATAGGCATGAATATATGTGCCCACTAGAATAATTGGACAGACCCCACAATAATAATGTGAGGTGAGATGTATCCAATGCAATTATTGGGTGTGCCCCTACATAAAAAATGTTGATGGACATGTTTAATGCATGACACGGGATATGTCCATGGTGTATGTTTTGTGTATTGACAGGTCCCAAGTAACTATTAGGACATATCCAATGAAATGAGTGGGTATGCCCTGACATCAAAAAATATTGATGGACATGTCCAATGCATGACACTGGATATGTCGATGGTGTATATTGTGTGTATTAGGACATGTCCAATACAATGAGTGGGTGTGCCCTGACATAAAAAATATTAATGGACATGTCTAATGCATGATACTGGACATGTCCATGAGGTCCCACTAAGTAACTGTTAAAACACATTCAATGCAATAAGTGGGTGTGCCCTGACATAAAAAAATATGGATGGACAAGTCCAATACATGACACCCAGTCACTGGATATGTCCATGATGTATATTATATATATAGGCAGGTCTCAAGTAGCTGTTAGGACATATCCATGTCAAGAAGGGCATGTCCAGGAATAACAAAAACCACCAAGAAGTGCTCACATAATGCTTGAAAAATACCAAAAGAAAAGCTCCCAGAGTTCAAAAAAAATCACGCAGGATATGCCCAAAGATGCCAAAAAGTGTGTGGATATGTCCAGGAAGACCATGAAAAACACCTAAGACATGCCCAAATAATGACCTAGGATATGCCCAAATGATGCTAAAAAAAATGTGTGGATATCTCCAGAAAGACCATGAAAAACCTTGAAAACATGTCCAAATAATAATGACCCAGGCAGGATATGCCCAAATAATGGCCCAGGATGTGCCCAAATGATGCTAAAAAGTATTTGGAAATGTCCAGGAAGAGCATGATTAAAAAGGCGGAAATAGATGCTTTACCCATGGGCATACCCACTGGATTCTCTACAAAATCATTGGGTGAACCCTCGAAAAGTGACCTCTTAGGTGTATTATTTGGGCCAAAAAATACACCTAAGAGGTCCTGTTTTTGGGTTGACTGAAGTCATGGTTTCTACATCACCATCGAACTCAACTTGAAGGGAGTAGTGTCTAGTCCTGAGTAAATATCGTGGGAGTTTGGTGATCTGTGGAAAAGATATACATACTGGAGAGTCTGTATCGGCGAGTAAACACCGTAAGATTATCCGGCATGTTGGATTTCCAAACCACGGATCAGGGGCAGTCTCCCCATGTGGTGCCAAAACATGTAGCCATGAGTGAAGTCCCATGTTGTCTGGGCTTCAATATAAATTTGAGTGTCATATGAGAGCAGTAGACAGATGAAGGATGAATGTTGGATGCGACATGGGCATGGTTGTGAATTAGCTGGTCAACTGACTGCCATACCTTTGTGAGGTACAAGTAAGCAACAGTTTGAAGCTAGAAAAATGATTTTGTTTTGAGACGACGACTGGGTGTGCCGCAGATTTACCCCTTTGGATATCAGAAACGGATGCTGTCAGGTTGAAGTTGAAATGAATCGCTGCTGTCGGTAACATCATTCGGGACTATTATAGTCCGATCAGTGGAGGGAATAAGTTAAATGATGCAGTTGGGGACTGGTACCTTCTATACCAAGCTCGTTGTACAAGATAATTGTACTATATATTACAGATGAAACTGCTTCAATCCAGAAGATGAGGCCTATGTCTACTAATGAGTGGAGGGCATGGTATCCAGAGAGAATACGATTGTAAAGAGTGAGGACACAATCTTCAGCAAGCATGGGCCATGTGCCCATGTTGGAACCAACGAAAGCATAAAAGTGCACTGTTATAGTATTAGTGTGAGGTGGGCATTGTACTGAATGTAAATGAGAAGAGATTTACCTGGTATATCAGATGAGATCACTTCAGGGGGCTCATTATATCCCATGAAGAAGTCCTAATCAGGATCTAAGAGCATGTGGGCTTTGATAATAAAGATCTCCCCATATCTTTTTTTACCCACTAGAATAGTTTCAACCACCTCACAACTGAATTAAGGAAGTTTCACCTATCTATTGGTGATTCACTCATGTTCTCTTATTCCTACTAACTTGTAGATAGAACATGATCTAGTGTATCCTATCCATATTCTTTAACTGGAGTACATTCATAAGCTTATATAGCTTATCCACATTGTCCCTATGGACTTTTATCTATTATTTCATCATAGAAATCACCTACCTTCTGGTAGAATAGCCTATCTTGCTATAGGTTATACCTGTCCTATTTATCAATAGATTACAGAGATATGTACTTATGTACTTAGATGTCTAACCACCATCATTCCTATCTCTTTTGAGATAGATCATTAACTGTCAGGTCAGACAGAGATTGTTTTTTACTAGAGACTCCTACAGTCGTCTCTAAATAAGAGAACCTTCCTATACTATGTATAGAGATATACCTACATATACATGTAGAGAAACCTACTCTCAAGTCCCTTGGATAGTGCTAAACAGCTCTACTGGAATTACCCTCTTGAAGGACAGACTTCACAGAGAGACACACTACTAAACTTGAATAGTAGATGATGATATATTCTTTATGGAATACATCATACTGTAATTGAGTTTGTTATCATACCACTTCCTCTGATACTCGTTGATCCTCCTCTGATATTCTTATGGTATTACAGGTACAAATTCAATAAGATACATATATGGAAACACATTGTGCAGGACATTCGGTGCAAAGGAGTGATGCACAACTACAGCACAAAGCCGAATGAGAAGATGCATGGTGCCCTCAAAGATGCCTACCAGGATTGTTCCAATGAAAAGGATGCTGCACTCTAGGTATGCATATTGATATCCAATCCTGGACCACACCATTTTCTAATGCTCTAGATAGATTCTCTGTGTTGACCACCAACATTTGGCCATGAAAATTATCTATGGTCAAATAGACGCAGAAGCTGAGTGTGCAGAAAACACTCACAAAGACGATACTGACACTAATGACAATAATGATATGGACATCCTCGCAAGTTTTGAAGGGCATGTCACTGAGCTTGGCGCACCATGCCTGTGAGAAACTATGCAGCAAATCACGAACAACCATCGCTCACAGGTGGCATTCAATAATTTCAATTGGAAATTTACTGCTTTCATTAACCAATGCCTTCCTGTGTACCTCAAGCATGATTCCAATTCATGGGACATGATCTTGTTCCCAGAGATGTTTTCCAGGTTTGTCTCACTATAGTAATTGCAACCACCTATTACTATCATATCTCACTCTCTTGGTGTCATGGTGTAGTTGCAGGAGCATAAGTATCTCAAGGTGCATTATGAATCCAAGATGGACTGGCGACAAGCTACCAGCCACCTTCGCTGCAATCTCAATTTCCATGGAAAGCCACGGCCTATGCTATGATAGTTTTCTCCTCCAGATTTCATCTGACGAGTTTGCTTTTGGTCATCTCATATTCATGTTTACCTGCAGTATCCCTCTGTTCGGCATGTATGACTTTGCTCTTATCCGACCTTTTAATGCCAATGTTAGCCCTACTTGGAAATCATTTGACAAATTCTTCAGGATCACACGAGCAAAAGCACATCCTCACACAGTGTCGATGTTCGTTCCCATCCAGTCAATCATATAGGGCGTATTACTATACCCTAACCCAAAACACATGAGCGAATATGTAGTGGTAGATCAGATATATGGGGACATGTTCCTGCATATAAAGGAATTGTAATGGAAGTAGAAATTAGTATCTTCTGATGGAACTGTGGTTGCTTGTTCACCACATCTCATGGTGATCCTCTTGGTCAATGCCCTCTGTGCATCAGATGGAACCCCCTTTATTGCACCCTAGCACACTTTGGAGTTCTTCATTGACAGGTGATCTGTGAAGACTTTGTCGGTTGCGACTCTTGGATTCAGACTTCAGTGCGTATACGATGATTCTGTAGAAACTGTAGACTACCGAAGTAGAGGACTACAGGTACCAGGTGTCAGCATTGAGTTGTTATGGAACATAGTGGTAAGAGAACAAGATGTTATGAGAACTCAGATGCTGAGTCTGAATATAATATACGACAAAGAAAGATTATGTAATCTACTATATACTAAGTCATTTATTACATAATTATGAAGTGCGAGAGCTACTGATCAGTGCTTGTTCAACACTCCCCCATACTTTGCTGCCATCTTTGGGTGTAAGTAGTATGTGGTAATGAGCACTTAGATTTGTACTTTGTTGTAAAAGATTAATCTAACATCTTTCTGGAATTTATTGAGCTTGATGTGACCAAGGTTCTTTGTGAGCATGTCAGCTGGATTTACAGCTCCTTCAACAAAGAATAATAAATCTTTTTCTCATGTATGAAATTCCTGATAGCATGCCATCTGATATCAACATGCTTGCTATGTTTCTCAGTAACAGGGTTAGATGCCATGAAAATAGATCCTTAGTTATCTCCACAAATAGGGATAGGTTTTAGCTCGTATCCTAATTCAGATAGGAGTAATCATATTCAGATCACTTGTTTGCTACAATCTGACAGGGCAACATATTCTGCTTTAGTAGAGAAGTGAGCTACTCTCTCTTGATGGCAAGATTGCCAACTGAAGATGCCATTTGCTAGTTTTAAGAACCAGCCTGTCTGAGGTCATTGAGTGATAGGGTCTGATGCCTAATCTGAATTGGTGAATGCTATGAAATCTGCTTGTGAATCACTCAAGGGAGTGATTACTAATGTCTGGTCCCGAGTAAATATCAGCATATGTATAGTGCATGATCGAGGGTTGTCTATGGATAACTTGAGTATAAGAGTGAAGTGAGTGAGGCTCAATTTACAGCAGATGCTAATGGGTACAACGCCAAGAAGAACAAGACTGGGGAGTCCTGTCTTCCGGTCATATATTATATACTACTAGTATATGTGCACGGACCACTGTAGGGCCGGAACTATACTATATCGAGAATATTAAAGGCTATGTAAGAAGCAAGGAATATGGTGTGGCAGCCTCATGCAAGGGGCATGGGATGTGGCAGCACTACCTACCGTGAGAATGTGGTAAGAACCACGAAAGAAGGCCAGGGACCATGAGGTGTGGCAGATCTATAGATAAATGAAGTAAGTCTGAGATACCATCGGGATCTATCAAGATACAAGATGAATCGGCGATGCAATCGGGAGATTGGATCGGGCCTGGCGATGAAGATGAACGCCTGATCAGATATAACTATAAGGGGAAAGGGATAGTCCCACGATCACGTGCAAGTCACGTAACCAGTCGATAAATACTTGGTCGATAACAAGAAAGAAAGAAGACTAGAAGGGGGAATAGTCACCGGGTGACGCAAGGCAATGCGAGACTAGCGATGAAAGCTAGATGAGGAACCAAGGTTCATCACAAGATCGTGCGGCCATTTTGTCAGATTCTCATATTGAGGAAGACTTTTGCCTCCCCCAGATCTTTGCATTCCCATTTATCCATGAAAGTGTTTTTAACTTTGCACCTTTACACTCAAAGTGCTAGGAGTGCCAGTGTGGATGGAGGGAATTCCACTTGAGTGCTAAGGGAATTCCACTGAGAGTTGAGGAAGTCCCACTGGAGTGTTAAGGGAGTCCCATTGTGAGTAGTGGAAGTCCCACTTGAGTACTAAGGGAGTCCCACTGTAAGTAAAGGAATCCCATTAGAGTATACTGGCTTTGGCCATGAACAGTATGTATGGGAGTGCTGTTCCGGTATCTTTGGAAGTAATGTTAGGTCCTATTCTACCTTTGCTGAACGCACAGTTCATTTCTGAAGCAGGTATACCACTTAGACAGTTTAGATAGTACTGTACTCTCACACTCAATTCGTCAGGCAGTGTGACATGTGACAAATTTTGATGAAAGTTTAATTTATCATCAGCCCATGTGATCCGTTACACAGCCAAAATTTTGTCATTTTGTTAGACATGTTTACTAGCCAATAAGAGTCTACTTCCAAATGTGTATAGTGGTGACGAAAAATAGTTTTGCTTCCTAATCTAACTCTATCAATCCTACAATTCCCTGGGTTGTGACAGTCATCAACTTCTCAAAACAATGCATTCTGTATGGAGACTCACTCGGAGGCCAGCCAAATGGAGAGTTCATCACTGTCCTTTAGTGGTGGACTATGGTGGAACAGGTGCACAAAGTTTAATCCTGCCATGGTTTTCATGCACCACCACATTTTTTCTAGTGTGCCACTGCTGTTACGATTGTCTCCTGAACTCTTACTATGTCTTTTCTCTCTCTCCTTTTGCTTCGCTTATCGCCTTTACCTTGTCTTTACTTTGTATCATAGATCTTGGGCGATTTTGCTTGTTCCACATCGCTGACGATCCAACTTTCTCCTATCCCTGTTCCTCATCTTTCCTATCTCTGTTCCGAACTTTCCCTATCAATTCTATGACTCATGATGATGTCATTGCATCATCATCTATCTATCATCATGACGCATCCCTTCAACGTGATTCCTTCACATTCCATCCCTGTAGTACTTAAGGACCATCTTGTCGCTTGTAACATTAAGCTAGAGCTACTTGGAATCCCATTGGGTTCTTTGCCAAACCCTCGAGTCTCTTCATTCTTAGTCCCTTCGAGCCTCTGCCCTCTCGGGTGTGACCTTTGTCTTCGAGTGAAGTGACTCTTCGTGAGATCCTCCTCGTCGAATACCTCAGTCCCCTTCGTCCTTCGATTCTTGCCAGGTGTTACGCTTGCTCGACTAAACTCTCGTCCTTAGTATTCGTCTCACGTCAAAGTCTACATCCGACCCTATCTGGGCCAGCTGTAACAGCTGTGCTTTTTTAGTGCCACTGCAATTCATCTGTTGCTTTTTTATTTTATTTTGTGTTGCAGTCTTTCTTGCCGCTGCATTTTCAACATGCCCACTGCTGACCGGCGAGCCACTGCACATTTTCTTGCTGCAGTTTCATTTCATGTCATACAATCAAGCACAGTGTGAAGACTTTCTGGGTGCATGATGTGATGATCGACGTCATGCGGGATGGATTCCAACTCGACAGTATATATACCTTGTCGAGTAGGCCTTCTACCTTTCCCTCACTTGTCTCTCTGGACTTGTGAGAACTGATAGTGTCTAGTTTTAACAGTAGGTAGTAGGAAGATTTCATAAAATTAAATCACAATGTGCAGTGATGCCAAGATAGCTTTGGCAAGGGATTACCTACATATTGAATTTGGTCAATTGTGGAATGTATGCATTCACAGTCCATGAGACAGTCAGCAAACATGCTGAGTTTTTATTTTGGCCCATCAGCAAACTTTGGAATGCACTTATGCCTAGCAAATTGGCCGATCGGCAACATGCCGAAAGATCAATTGTTGGCCGATTGGTCAAATATCCACTGCAGGCATGTACATACCATTGGCCAGTTGGCAACATGCTGAATTCCAGTTGCATTGGCCAACCAGCAGTTTGCCGAGATTATCACTCCATGGACCGATGTTGGTTGGCTGGTCAGTTGTGGCCATTTGGCACATTGGCTGGCTGGTCATTTGCCACAAAATTCTACTGCATTATGTGTATCTGAGCGATCTTATTGGACTCACTTTGACTTATGTGAGACTATCTTCTATCTATCAATGGGACTCTCTTTAGGTGAGACTTCCAAACATGAGTTGAAAAGTACCAAAATATATGTTATGTAATGTGAAGTTATGTATGTTTTCATAAGTGCTGTGATCTTATCTTATCTGAATCTAATCCAATCAATAAGATCAAATATAGTATATTGAGTTTCAAAATCAGTATGTGTCAAATTGTGATTACCTAGCAAGATGAAATTCTTGTACTTTAATTTCCCAATATTGATATTTATTATCAAAGAATCAAAGTTTGTACCTTAATTCTAACCTTGACATCTTCTGTGTTATAATTTATGTGTAGCAAAAAGTGTAGTAAAGGATACCACAAAAATGTAGTAAAAAGTGTAGTAAAAGTTACCTTGCTGGCAAGGTGGTCATGGATTTTAACTTTGTGCTGAGACTCTAAATAACAACAAATAATCTAGATTAAGTAGGTTGTGTTTTTGATGCCTGGATTTCATACAGGTTTTACTTGGCTCATTCTGGATTAGCTTCACACATGCACTATTGTCACGACAAAACATTCAATTGTCTTCTCTGTTCAATGGACAGTTCTGTTCTAAACTAGAAAAAAGCCAGCACTGCATCTTGCGTGTGGTATGGGCTTCAATACTACTAGGCAGTGTCACTGAATACCAGTCATGATATAGTTTGCAGGTTGTAAAAAAATGATTGAATTCAGAAGGTTGGAATGGTTGGAATAACTCATATTGTCAGAAAGTCTTGGAAGGAGAATAGAAGAATTTCTGAAGGTCCAACGGATACTTACTATGTATGTACAAATATGCTAGGCCAAATATTTGTAAGGTCGAAAGCACTAATATATCTCAGAGAATCAAAAACAGCATCCATTACAGTATGAGAATCTGCCGGCAATGAAATTGGTAACATATGACAACACTGCCTCTGTAGTTAACATGCCTTCTATTGCATATAACATGGATTAAATAATAGCCTGAAGATGGTTAAGCACAAGTAGAATGTATACACAAATATTTAGATAATGAATACAGTTCTCCACTTCATGAAGGTGTGCATAGTACATTGTTGACTGTGTGGAGGGCACGAAATCCTGAATGTTTTCTAGATGAAAGTAAAAATAAATAATGTGGAGTGGAGTTAAGTTGACCAGTCATTTCAGAAACCCTGAAATTGGAAATAGAATCCAGGACATGTTCAATGCATAAATGGAAGAAATTAAGTTCTCTGTGATGAATTTGTTGCACAAGAAGAAAATGACAGTTCCGAGACATGATCAAAACCCGCTGCACAACTCTTGTGGTTGTCTTCATAATCAAAATTGTTGACATGCCTGCTTTGCTTGACATTAGAGAGTTCAATAGGGTTGATGGTAATGATTCCACTTTAGTTCACAAGCATATTTACCATCAATCCATGTCATCAAAAATGGTGAATTACTAGAAGATCTCCAATACATTATCACCACTTATCAGAGTCACAATACATATTTTGCCTGTTCATTCTCCACCCTCTAATGATGTGAATATAAGCTATGTGCTCATCACTGAGGAACACTGATCATTCCTTATCAACAAGTCAATTTGGAAAATTTGTTACTTACTTTATTTCCTGTCATAGTTTACAGGTCTTTCTGACATAAATATTCCATCTGTAGCAAACAGCTAGGCATCCATCCAATCAGAGGATGCCACTTTTCAGGGCCCAACATCACAACTCAAACACCAGTGATCTGGTGTTTGTCTCTTATCCACTGCTGCAATAGCGAGATCAGCACTCTTGTCTAAGTCTCATATTGCTCTGGTTTTTCCGTTTTTTCTCAGTGCTGTCCCTCTCTTTCACACCTTCATTGTCTTTTTTTATATCCAACACCCTCTTTCAATGGCTGGCTTGCATCGCAAACAGCAGACACCAATTTCCCTTAGCATCCTGACTGATTTCCCACCCCTTCTGAGCCCTCGGCTAATCGGCCCATGGAGTGAAAATCTTGGCAAACTGCTGGTCGGCCAATGCAACTGGAATTCAGCATGTTGCCAACTAGCCAATGGAATGTACATGCCTGCAGTGGACACTTGACCGATCAGCCAACAATTGTCTTTTGGCATGTTGCCAATTGCCCAATTGGCTGGGCATACTGAGTGCATTCCAAAGTTTGCTGATGGGCCAAAATAAAAACTCAGCATGTTTGCCAACTGGCCCATGGGCTGTGAATGCATACATTCCACAATTCACCAATCAGCCAACAGCCAAAAATTCAGCATGTTGCCAATTGGCCAATTGGCCAGGCATGACTCAATTCCACAGTTCACTGATCAGCCAAAATGAAATCTTGGCATGTTTTCCAACTGGCCCATGAGCTATGAGTGCCTGTATTCCACAATTGACCGATCAGCCAACAATTGATCTTTCGACATGTTGCCGATTGGCAATCAGCCAATTTGCCAGGCAAGAGTTCATTCCACAGTGTATCAATTGGCCAGAATGAAATCTCGGCATGCTTCCTGACTGGCAAATGTGCTATTCAGTATGTAGGTAAACCCTTGCTGAAGCTATATCAGCATCACTGCACATTGTAATTTAATTTTATGCAATCTCCCTACTATACACTCTGAGCAATAAACTGGTTTTGGCAAAGGACTGTATGTATTGTAATGTTGTTTCAGCATGTCAGATAATCAGTCCAGTATCTATGTAAAGCCTTGCTGAATCTATCTTGGCATAACTGTACATTGTAATTGAGTTTTGTGATATATCCCTACTATACACTCAAAGCAATACACATATTTTGATAAAGGACTGTATGTAATGTAATTTTATTTCGGAATGTCAGACAGTCAGCTTAGTGCATATGGAAGGCCTTGCCGAAGCTATTTTGGCATAACTGCACATTGTGATTTCATTTTGTGAAATTTCCCTACAAGGCTAGCCGCTACTACAACACACTCTAAGTAATAAACTTGTTCCAGCAGGGGACTGGATGTAATGGTATGTTATTTCAGCATGTCAAAAAAAACTCATTCCAGTATCCATAGAAAGCCTTGCCTAAGCTACCTCGGCATAATTGTACATTGTAATTTAATTTTATGAAATCTCCCTACTATAAACTCTAAGCAAAGTCATTTTCAGCCAAGGACTATATACAGACTGTTGTTTCGGCATGTCAGTCAGTCAGTCGAGTACATATGAAAGCTCTTCCTGAAGCAATCTCGGCATAACTTATATAATTACAAACAGTTCTGTAGTTTCATGAATTTACATTTAAATGTACTCTAAGTAGTTGACTTGCTCTGGAAATGAAATACATGGATTGCAGTGATGTTCCGGCATCCTTACAAGTCAGGTAGAGTCCTATGCTTATCTTCTCCACAGCTATCTTTACCTAATTGCACATTGATTGGTAGTTTTGTGAAATTACATTGAAATATTCTCTAAGTGATACATGTTTTGAAAATAAACTGTATGTACTGAAGTGAGGTTCCAGCATGTTTTGTAGCCACTTAGGGATTTCTGCCTGTTTTGTCACTTCAGGCGACCACTTTGGACCAGCTATTAGCTTCATCTTTTCTGTGCAACAATGGAGCTAATAGCTTGTTTTTATATGGGACTGCCCAGGGACTCGGGTCACTTTTGGTGATATGAATTTTAGGCCAAATGGAGGCATTATGTAAGTTGCCATATATTTATGGGAGTCCTATTATACAGCCCATGGGAGTCCCAAATAACCTGATGGGTGTCCCATTGACCTATAGAAAATGAAAATGATGAAATTAAATTTTGATTTGTCAGTATTTATGGGACTCCCAAAATCTTTATTGTCAATTGGCAGAAAATAAAAAGTAATATATGAATATTCAAATATTGATTGTGACATTTTCCTGCTGATAAATGGGACTCCCAAATGAAAAATGGGACTCCCACACCATATCAAAGGAACACCCAAATACAGAATGTATATTTTATATAAAGTGAAAATAAACACTGCGGGAAGTAAAGGCATGACTAATGAGTGGCTGTGTCACTGCTTCCTCTCAGATCAGTAGCCGCTGTCACTGATTAGGCTGTCACATGAAAACGTGACAGGGTGACTGTCACTGGTATTGAACGCATGCCAATGATATTCATCACCCACAGAAAGTTGCATTGAAATTCATTGCCAAGCACTCCAATTCACTGCTCTGATGTCATTTTTAAACAGTGCATGCAAGGAAACTGCATGGGTATGGGTAACCCATCACGGGTCATGGATACGGGGGTATGGGTTGGTTTTTTTATACCTGCGCATTACCCATTACCCGTGGCCACGGGTATGGTACCTGTGCAACTTAATCAGCAACGATGACTTTTGACCACCAACATTGACGATGTCGTCATGGCGCATTACAGCGCAGACTGTAATGAGCATCAACATCAACAATGACATGTCATGGCGACAACATCATCGTCGACGTGTCATGGCAACAGCAGCATTGACATGCCAGTGACACGTCAAGGTGAAAACATTGTCGATGACGTGTCACAGCAACAGCAGCGACCATGACAACATCAGTCGATAACTTGGACGGCGAGGTGACACGACAATGTCGACCCACGACAGTTTCAACGGACTGCGTCGAGCACGACAACGAGGTGACGGCTCGATGATGGAGACAGACAACGAGGGCGACGACGACAGAAGACAATGTGAGAACAAGGACGAGGGAATTGGGAGGTGACTCAGATGGTCTGGACGACGTGATACTGACAACAACATATTAGTCGCAGCAATTGCAAATGCTTCCGAGCCTAAGAATGGGTCACCCCTCTCGAGATGTTCTCAAAGCGGCCAGGAAACACATTAAAGATTTCCCTGAGATTAATATACCATCTCAAAACCCCATATGTCCAGGTTGCAAACTAGGCAAACAGCCAAATCGCCCCTTCCCTCATAGCGAGACGTGTGCAAACGCTCCCTTTGAATTAATTCATGCTGACTTAAAGTCATATGAGACGGAATCACTTCATCGATACCGATATGCCATGGTATTCCTTGACGACTACACGTCTGCAGCATGGGTTAACCCTATTCGATCGAAGGATCAGACCATCAAAGTGGTCAAACACTTCTTTTCCTACATCCGTAACCAATACAACGCCCATATTAAAGAGTGGATGTCTGATGCAGGTGGTGAATAGCACCCCACCGACCTGTTGGACGTCATCCCACTGAGTTGGGCCCTCCCGATCATGATCACTCTGCATCACCTGATTCCTCCGACTCCGAAGGTGATGATTGGAGACGACCTTCCCCTGG
>JBBPNU010000715.1:0-13845 GCA_038091055.1 Leccinum angustisporum
TGATGGGCTTAGGAGTGATGTGGTTAAAGTTGACGAAGAGATCACGGTACAGGGATAGGTGCTGAGACTCTGCCCCGCTGTCGTATAGCTCGACAGTAGTAGATCCCGAGTCCGCATGAGCGAGGACGGCAAAAGGGATGGTCATGATGATGCTCGTTTCTTCAGCAAAGGATTCAGAGCTGTCGATGAGCCATACACCATCTGGTTCGGGTTCGTCGGTGGTGGCGTTTGCGCACTTCGAGCTCTTCGAGCTGGAATGTTCCTTGGTCTTCTCCTTTTTGCCTCGGGGTTTCCACCCCTTGGGTGCCTGACCATGCTTACCGCCACCTTCCTCCCAGCAGTCGCAGCCTTTATGGCCGTTCCATCCACAGTTGTTGCAGTCACCGGTAAATCTCTTTGTACATCCCCTCCCTTTCTTTGCATCAGCGTTGAAAGCCGTATCCTCTTTTTCTGCTTTAGGTTTGATGGTACCTTGCATGACGAGTTGGTCATACACGTCAATGGCCATGTCGATGAGCTCTTCGCTCGTCATCTGGCGGTTTTGCCATTGCATGTTTGATGAGATCGTCGTGAGTAACGCGTTATAGGAACGAGGCAATGATGTAAACATCATGTTGAACAGATCTGTGTCTGAGACGGGGTGCCCAACAGACGCTAGCTCTTTGCGCAGCTGTTTCATTGTGTCAAAGTGGGCCCGTGCGTCTCCTCCTTCCTTCAGCTTCAGCTCGCCAAGCTTACATCTCGTCTCCACACCGACAACGAGTGAACGTTGTCCAAACTTCTTGCAAAGGTACTCATAGTATTCAGATGAGGTTGCTTTGGACATGATGTCAATGAAGATGGAGTCGGGGATGGTAACAGCAATCTGTTGCTGTACGATGGCATCTTCTTCCGTCCATTTGGCCAGAGCTATCTCATAGTCTGCTACGGCCTTGATCTCGTCAGGTTTGGTTGGTATCCACGCAGTGCCTTTTCCGTCTGTGGGGTTGCCTGGCAGAGGTTTGGTGCCGTATAGGTATCCGATTAACCCGCGTGCCATGAGCGAGAGCTCAAGTCGCCTTTTCCAAGTAGGCCACTGTTTCCCTGAAGCATCCAGCTTCGGGACCTCGAGTACTCAGTCTCTAACTTTTAGATTAGATATGTTCACGTGCGACAGCTGTTTTTGGTTCGGTTTTTAACTACGGAGCACCAGGGCTCATAACCTGTAGAAGACAATAAGTCTCAGTAGACGTGTAGAGTCAACTATATATTACCTGTAGAAGACAATAAGTCTATAGTAGGTAAGTAAGAGTAGTAAACGAGTGTGTAAAGGGATATCTTACCTCAGTAGACGTGTAGAGTCAACTGAGGTATGCTACTACGAGCGTACGAGAAAATAAAGAGCATGATTAGCTAATCCAATTACCGAATATAGTTATGTAGCATTTGTAACTCCAACACTTGAGCATTCAGAAGGTAGTTGCTACTGGACATTAGATAGGGCCAATATCTGCTCACTCACTAGCCGAGTGCAGATGAGCACACACTGCATTGTGGAAAGCACCTTTAACTTGTTATTGATAAGCATGCGCGCTGCTTAGCACATCCAGTCACTAGTAGTGAGGGCTCCAAGATAGTTATTAGCTGTATCATATATACCATAGTATTAGCTTGCTGGCAAGATTACATACTTATAAATGACACATGCACAAGCTGCTTGGACTGTCTAGACATAATCTGCTTGCTTGTTTGTCCAGCACCCCTCTCTGAGAATTGGGGGAATTTGGGGCAGGACCACCAACACACTTGGGCCTGGGGTGACAATGTATGTACATAATGTGTAAGATCTAATATATATGCCACACCCCCACTCCATGTCATAATTTATTTGCATTTTTTCACTAAGGGATGTGCTGCTTGACTTCAAGTATATGAGTCATCTAAAGACCTGTCTTCTCTGGCTCTAGCTTCTTTCTAATGTTGAAACAAGCCCTATATAGAAATTAGCTAGTTCATGCTTTGGAATACACAATAACTCAGCATATTCATATTTGAAACTGGGACTAGCAGAAGATGGAATAGTTGCTTGATGGAATGCATGCTTGTCTGACTTGCAGTTGTGGCCCTACCCTACCAATTGTCAAATTGAATGCATGTTGGGGTGTAACCTTCTTGATCTTCTCCTCTTCTTTGCCAATGAAAAGGAACCACCAGCGAAGGTGCCTCTTGTTGGCTGGTATGGACTTCCACACCTTCAAGCTATTTATTCCATTTTGAGGACTTTCAGTGTGCTGACTACTGATTGTCACCTGAAGAAAAAGACCATTTGTCTCTATCTTATCATCTACACTATTTTTTCCTCAAATGTGCCTTCTCCCAATTATTTACCTCTACACAGACTGAAAATGACCTACTAATCCCTATTATGTATGCATGCATGTATCAGATAGACTTTTTTTTGTTAACACAGCCTTTAAGGCTTTCTTCCAACAACCCATGCCAGATGATGCACTTGCTTTCACTGCATTTGATCATATTATTCACATTATGTTCTTTGACATCAGTACCGACTCTTTCAATGGATGATTTTTCATCTATACATGTCACTTGTTTTAGTGTTTGCATTGCATACCACTTCTTTTAGTTACATCTGTTATTTGATGTATTCAATAAAAGCCTATTTCAAGTTTATTGTGTTCATAATGCCAAACAATTCCATGGCAACACACTGTTTGTTATATCAGTGCAACAGTGTGGGTCCAACATCATCACAGTAGTACCAACTATCAAGAAATTTACCATTCAAATCAAGTAAGACAGACTGTAAAGACTTGAGAGACCAAAGCTGAGATTAGTCATCTACAGTGTGTCTGGGAGAATAAGAGTTATTGTGTGAGTGATGGACTTGGACTCTTTGATTGTCATATGTATCCCAATCAATTCCATATTCCTCTACTTTGTCCTCTTCTAAGTCATCTTCTAGTGGTTCAAAGCCATTCATTAGGATATTTCCATGTGCATCAATTCTACATCCACCACTTTGCAAGATGTTGAAAAATCAAAGTGCATGCCGGTGGGGAGTGGAATTGTGCTGATCTGGAAGACTGATGGTATGTGAGTTCCAAGAATTTGCCCATTGTATAGCCTCTTGATCAGTCTTGTGGATGAAAAGATGATGAAGGAGCCATATGTGTGCTGGATTTTCTGGATCAAGTCCATGATGAACCTCCAGGGTCTGGAAAAGGATTTCCACTTCAAGTTGAATCCCACTCCACTTGTCCAATCCACCCACAAGTGTTCAATGTGGATATTGTGTACACTCCTGGCAAATATATTATTTGTTAATAAATTTTAAAAACAGTATGTCACTTACTGGCTCCAAATATATGAGCCTCATCCTTTCTCCATGTATCTTGCAACCAATACATTTTCTCTACCATGATCTCCATGGATTCACTGAGGTAAACAGTAAACCATGTTGCTGAATCATAGACAAGAAGAGATCAAAAACAGTTTCAGCTCTATTGTTGTTGCTAACTTGAATTCCTGTAATAAAACAAGAGTATCCATCAATTAAAGCATGAGTAACAAGCTTGTAGTGTATAAGCCCTTCAAAAAGATCATATATCCAATCAAATTACTTGAAACTGAAAGCTACATACCATGTTGTCCATCATGATGCTGCAGGAAATTGTATCCTGCAACATGATACACTCAATGTTGGATACATCACAAACCAAATGCAGAAACAGGAGGACCATTAACACAAACATATGATTCTTGTATCTGTTGACGAGGAACAGAGGCCACATGCGATGAAGATGACCATCAATCATTTGACAACCAAAAGATGGAAACATGTTCAAGATCCTTAAAATGATCTCATATAACTCAGAATCTGTAAGGGAAGATTGGACTCCAGTTAATGAAGTATAGACCCACATGGTTTTCCCATTGTAATCTACTACCGAAATTTTGTTGGTGTTATCACTGACAAGCAGCCATCTTGTATGATTTGTGAGTGTTTTTTCATCTTGTTGTTTTGGTGTTGATGCAAATGTGTGGGCAGTGTCTTAGCTATGATTCCAACAGTGTGTTTTGAAAGAAAATTGCAGATTTCTTGGCAGTCACTCAGCCAGCACATTTGTGTTGAGGAGACATGCATTGTGCTGACTCAATTGTCACCTTTGAGGCTGATGCTGCTGTAAATGATGTTATATGTGTGACACATCACACATGTCCATTTTCCCAGCAGGTCAGGAAAATGGGTGACTGCCAGTGGATAATCAGATATGATGTGAGTAGGTGAACCAAAATATATGTACTCTGAGCCACATTGCGAAGAGGTTTAACTCGGTGTTGGATCCAATGCTGACGAGAATGTCATCAGTAGGGGAAGACAGTGATGGAGGAGGCGACTGTAGTGCTGTCATGGTATACATCATCAACTAGCTGTACACTAGCAAGAAAAACTAGAAGGTGTGGTTACTGTCGATGTAAGTGTTAAGCAACACATTCAAATCAGTGTCTTCACGGTTTAGTACAGTGCCATAGCCAGTGGACATGGTAGTAACTTTGGTATAGTGTCTTGATGAATTTTGTGAGGTGGTTAAAGAAAGCAGATATGCATATGCATGTAGTAGACTTGATAGACTTGATAGATAGTTAGACATAGACTCAATAGATCCCCCAAGTACAATGTGAATACATGCCTTACTATCAGGTGCTACATAGAGAGTCCAAGTGTCAAAATTACTACATAGTTGTCTACATAGTAACTGGGTTGCTAATAGCTACATAGAGACTTGGAGTGCAAGTGTCAAGATTACTACATACTAGTGTCTATATAGTAACTGGGTTGCTACCAGGTACTACATAGAGAATCTGAGTGTCAAGAAAATTACTACATAGTGCTCTGTAGTCTGTATAGAAGTAAATGAGTTGCTACCAGGTTTTTTCTATTTTTACAGATGGAGATTGAGATCGAGGCACCAATAGATCATTTCTACTGTTTGCAATACTGCCATAGCAAACTTGTGCTGTGTTGTGCTGTTTGAGTTTGGTTATGATCAAGCTCACTCTGAGTCTAATGAGTCATGACATGGTCACCATCATGGTTTCCACAAGAGGATACAAAATAAATGTTACCTTTGGAGCTGCACAAGCTCCTGGACTGAGTGTTGTACCTTCCAGATCTTCAACTGGGGGCTCAGCAAGAGACATATCTACTACCATTAGATCCACTACACTACTTGAATACATGATTTCAAGCCTTTGACAGTAAGAAATGTTGAGAATAACAAATTTTTTTTCCCAACTCCCTTAATGGGAGGGCAAGCACAAGAGGGATGTGACTATATGTACAATAGCAGACATGGTATCAAGTGCATCCAAGTCCGAGTCAATGTACTATGAGCTGGAACAAGAATGTACCAATTGCCACTCCATCAAAGGATCTGCTATTAGTGTTTGAAAGTCCAATCTCAAGATTGGTAAAAAAAACTGTGACTTGACTGGACTTAACCAAAAAAAACCAGACTTTTGAAGACCAAATTTTCAGTTTTTTGTCAGTCTTGGTCTGGTTACAGCATTTTCTGGTGGCAAAACAAACTGGTTAACTGGTCTTCAAACACCCCATATTTTCCACATTTTTGGGACATTTATGACATATTCAATCATCAGTTATTTACATCCAGGTCGAGATTAATGATATCTTACCCACATATGGATGGATTGATGTCATTATTGGATCAGATTAGAGTTAGGGGCTTCCATGACATTTGGTACAGCTACTGCTAAGTGATATTGCTAGTAAGTGCTATGCACATGCCCTGAGATTGCCCGACTTGATACTTGTCACTGGCAGTATATTTTACTGCATAGATCATCCAATCTTAAAATGATCATATCTGATTATTGGTGAACTGATTTACATAGAAAAAATACAGGCAGAACAGGAGGAATGAATGTGATTTTTCAATTTTCCTCTGCTCAAATTCGGTTAAAGACTGGTCTGGACTGATGAAAAGACCAAACCAAACTGAAAAATCAGGTTTTTCAGTCTCAGTCCAGATTTTTTCCATATCAGGAAATCCCTGGTCTTTCCAAAAAAAGCCTTGCTGATTACAGTACACTATCTCACTATCTCATCATGTTGAGTGAAAAAAAAGGACCAAAAAGTAGTATGCAGTTTTGCATCCTGTAACTTTTAATAGGTGGACAGAAGCTTTGATGAAAGATGATGAGAGTCATCCACATGTGGAAAGGTGACATTCTCATTCTCAAAATTGACAAGAACTTGGGTGACATCATTAACACATCCCACAATGACTTCAACCACTGTGAGGAATTCATTATTCTCTCTATTCTTTATGGAATGTTAGTGTTGACATCAGCTGTACCGTGACCGTGACAATGCCAAGCAATTCCCTGCTTTCTCTGGCCTCCAGTTTGTGTATCATGAGTTCAATAGTCTTGGCTTGATTCTTGGCAGCAGAGGACTGGAGGTTGAGATTGAATATTGAGGCATCAATACATCCAAATTGCTGCTGTTTGCGACGCTGCTGTAGCAGACTTGTGTTGTGCTGTTTGAGTTTAGTTATCAAGCTCCAAGCTTCAATGCCATGGGTCACCATTTCCACGAGAGGATACAGAATAAATATTACCTTCGGAGCTGCAAGCTCTCAGACTCAGTGTTGTGCCTTTCAGATCTTCAATCAGGGGCTCAGCTTGAAGGGACATACCTACTACCACTATACTAAAGTACAGTACTACTTGACTCGGAATACATGATTTTGAGATAAGAAATATTAAAGAACGACTACTTTCTCTTCTCAACTCCCTTAGTGGGAGGGTGAGCACAAGAGGGATGTGACTATTAGTACAATATCAGTCATGGTATGATCAAGTGCATCCGAGTCCGAGTCAGAGTCAGTGTATGAGCTAGAATGAGAACATACCAATTGCCACTCCATTAAAGGATCTGCTATAGTAGTCCACTTTGATTCCACAGCCATTTCTTTGTCGTCTGGGTGGCTGAACGCCCATGCCTTGAATTCCAATGCTATCGGATCCTCGTGAAGCTGCTTATACTCCCATGCCGTCGATTGCGGATCAAATCTGGAGCCAAAGACAAACATGACAAGTAATTCATCACCAATTTCAGCAGGGATGCAGTCGAACAAGGTGTTGCAGAAGCGGATGTTGTGGGTTCTGTGATACTGAGATATATCAATGGGTGACTATGTTGGGCCAATGGCGAAGCACCCAAGTCCTCGCATCCTGATAGGACATGGGATAACCACCGATGAGAAGGACCAAAGTTGTAGCTGTCAATAATGTCAAGATAGAAATTACCAAGAAGACTTGCCAGTGCGCGTATATGTTGTGATGAGAGTTGATAGCAGCTTTGCCCGGGCCACACCCAGTATTTCCTTACGGTCCTGGTGGCCCCTATAACCAAAAACCTGGGGTGTCTGCCAAATTATCGCATACATGAATGATCACACTGTGCCTCGAGTGATATCCCAACGGTTCAAATAAATAATGCCAGAACCTAGTTACATTCCTCATGCACTCGAGAGAGAGAAAAAGATATGAAAAATGAAAAAAAAAATGCCAAAAAGTTCTGCGATCACGAAACCCTAGCGGTCCAAGTCCGACATACGAACGGACAAGCGGAACGGAACGAGCGAGCGAGAATGAAGAAAAAAGGGAATAAGGTGTGTGCGTGTGTGATCGAGCCAAAACGAACGAGTCTGGTCCCAATACGATGCTACAAAAATGAAATGAAACGCACAAGAAGCGCGTCGGATGCCATGAATGCAAGCGGAAAAAAAGAGAAACAAAACTAGAAAAGATAGCAAGCGACAGGACGATTGAAGAGGATATAAAGGATTGTGAACACGTAAAATAATGCCGCGAGAGATTAGAGAAAATAGGATGATCTATAAACGAAGGAATTGGGTTAGTCGAGTATAAGAATGTATACGTGTCCACGCGAATTAAAAGAAAGAGGGCGGAGCGAGGTTTGGTGAGGGTTGGAGGGGAGGGGAAAAGGAACGGTTACCGCCCGCTCTTCCAGCTCGAAGGCGGCGGCGCCCGACTCCGTTGTGCTGCGTTCTTGTCGGACACTCTTGTCGGTTGTGAAGACGCCGATGTCGGAGACGAAACGCCCGTCCAAGCCCGAGGTCTTGAACCACCGCCATACGCGCTCGCAGCACTATTGGGGGTACCACCACCACCACCACGAGACGGCGGCGGCGGAGGACGATACGAATCCCCATACATGCTTCGCGTGCCCCAGCCGCCACCGCCACCGTATTCGCTCTGCGAACTGCCGATACCCCCGTAGACCGAAGTAGTAGCGTTGGGGAACGCCACAGAGCTTCTTGACCATTGGTTCGGCGGCATGAGCATTCCCATGTTGGGCATGCTCATCATGCCTACAGACCCCATGCCGCCACCCATACCACCACCATACACGCTCCCTCCACCGTATACGCTGCCCCCACTCCCACCGCCATACACACTCCCGCCGCCGTACACCGATCCTCCTCCGCTCCCAAAGCCGATATTCGAACCGCGCTCCCATTCGTCGCCCGCTACTTGCATCGCATGCTGCGCGACAGCCATCTGATACGCTTGTTTCGCGACGAGAAGCGCACGCTGATGCGCAGCGAGGAATGCTGGATCGTTGTTAAACTGCGGCTGAGCCATCGGCATCATGCCAGTACCCATGGGCTGCTGCCAAGGTCCCCAACCAGGCATCATTCCGTGTGCGCCAGGGTCCATTGTCACGTTGATCGTCGGATTGCGGCCACGTGGCCCCATGTCGTCGTCGTCGTCATCGTGCAGCAGTGGCCCACGCCCGTTGACGATCTTACCAAGCTAAAAGTAGTCAACCTGGTTAGAACAACAAAAGACCAGAGAAAAGAATAAAGGTCAAACTGACCTCGATCGCAGCCTTGGCCTCGCTACGCCTCCGCTCTCGCGTCTTTTCCTCAGGCGTGAGATCCGTCTTGGACCGCTCTCGACCACGGACAGTAAGTCGTGGATCCTCAAATGTCACGCTCGGCTTCTTGGCGTGACCCCGTGCCTTCAATGTAGAGCCTACGTCAGTGGCATCGTCCTTTGACTTCACGCCAATCTCACTGCCATCGCCAGGCGTGAACGGAGCACGTCCGCTACTCGAGTCACCGGTGGAGCTCCCTACAGGACTCTGCCCTCGGCTGGAACGGTTATTCGCAAACGGACGCTGGGGCATCAACGATGGTTGGAATGCTTGCGATGGCACTTTGACTGAGGGCAAGGCAGGTACACGCTGCGAACGAGCCTCGGCAGGGTTCACCGCGGAGATGTGCGAGGAAGAACGTGGGCGACCGGACTTGTATTCTTCCGTGACCGAGGGGGAGTCGGGTATCGAATGGATGAGAGGTACAGGGGGGATGCGAGAGGAACTCCGTGACGACCGCGCAGCGGAGGAAACGGATAATGCATCTGACTTGTCATTCTGAGCATTCTGCGGAGGGGACATCGTTGCCGCGCGTGGTCGAGTGCCTGTTTCAGGCTTGGGAGAAAGCGCGGGAGGTACGAATTTGGGCGGGTTTGGCCAAGTCGGTGAAAGCGACGCTGAAGTGTCGGCGGTGCTTCGCCTCTGAGGTGGTCGGGAGAGCACACTGAACGATGTCGGGGGTTCACGAGCCCGGATTGGGGTAGGCACAATGCGGTCAGAGGGTGAGGTAACAGATGGCTTGGAAGCCTCAGAGGGTTGATCAACCTCTTTATCCAGGGCGCCGACTAAACGAATAGCATTCATGAGATCGTCATCATTTTCAGAATCCTTGGGGGCAGGCACATCAGCGCTAGATCTGCGGTGATGCGCGGCAGAAGCGGGATTATTGATTGATGTGGCATCCGGTTTGCTCACGGACGGAGATATGGAGGGGGAAGCCGTGGAAGAGTGCACAAGGACGGCGGGAACAGAGAAAGGTTGATCTTTTTCAGCATCCTGTTCCTTGTGCTTCATGTTGAGGTTCTTGAGTGAATCCTCATGCCGTAGGATAGGTGTCAGCAGTGGGGGGCCACCAGCGAGAGATTTGATGTCGATGAGCGGCTTTGCGGGCATCCGAGGTCGGCTATTGGAGAGGTTAGATGCTGCGCTTCCAGGACGCCGTGGAGGGACGAGATCAGATAATGGCATATCTTCGGAGTCAGTGTCCGAGGATTCATCGGAGTCGTCTTTCGAGTTACGAACGGGACGCATTGGATGTGCTAAATTAGTGAAAAGGATGAACAAATCGACCGGGAAAAGAGGAAGGGCAGACTTGCCATGTGAACCTGAAGATGAACTGGTTCCTGCCAAGGTCGATGCCCTGCGTGCCGCACCACTAGGAGTCAGCGCACTAGTCGAATAAGAAGCCCGTGGCCGAGTAAAAGGAGCCTGATCCGATTGATTGGTTGGTGGCGGTGCGGACCTGGGCGTCTTTGGAGGTTCTTTTTGGGAACTAGGCGCAGTGGTGTGACCGATATCGGAGCGCGCACGAGGCCCCTCGGCGCGGCGTGTTACTGTCCGTTTCCGAGCAGGTTTCTGTGGGATAGGTACGCCATCGCTATCGACTTCCTCATCATCATCGGATTCCGAATCCTCCGAAGACGAATCTAGTGCGGAAGAACCGGCCCGATGGCCTGGTATGGGCGGAGAGGTGGAGCTCTTGTTCGGCTCAACAACCGAAACCACGGAAAGTGTGGAAGCACGTTTTCTCCTGTTGCCATCTACTCGGAGAGTGTCCGCAGTAGACGGAGGTCGGAAAGAAGGAACAGGCGAATTCGCACGGCTGCGAGCTTGTGCTTCCCTGAATGCTGCAACAGATATTCTTTGAGAAGAATCGGAGGCAACACTGGCGCCTCTCGGGCGTGGTCGGGGCGGAAGAAGGAGTGGTTCAGATGGTGTTGGGGGTTGCATTTCTGGTGAAGCGGGGGGAGGGTCTGTACTGATGTGGCGAAAGGACTTGAGTTGGAAAGAGGAGTTTTCCACGGAAGAATTTGTTGGGGAAATGGACGGCAGAGTCGGGGGTGGTTGAGACGGTTTAGACTTTGTGCGTTCCCTGGCCCAAGAGAATAAGCCTGGTGTCTTTTTGTCTGGTGGACCTGCAGAATGCGAATACGAGTCGGTACGGACACCGATGGAAGGTGGTCTAGGGGTATCAGGATAGACATTACTGGACGATGGTTCATTAGGAAGAGAGTGGAAAGATTCGTTGAAGGCTCCGAAGAGAGACGATTTACGAGGAGGGGGAGAAAGGTCGTGACCAGGATCGGAAGTCACGCTTGATATGTAGGCCTCATCGTTGAGAGAGACGACCGGCTCCTTGGGACCTAACCGGGTAACGGGTCCTCTGCGACGAAAGGGCAACCTGAACTTGCCAGACGCCGCCGCCGCGGGCAAATTGTAGACGGACTGTTGGGCCTTGTCGAAGTCACCCTCGGTAGAGTCTCTGTTGCTGGTAGTTGAGGATGCTACTGACTCAGTTGTCGTTGACTGTACATGTCTTGAGGAGGAGCGAGTTCGCTTGTTGAAGAGACCTCCAATCAGCAGGGGCATGAATGAAGAAGAAAGCGAGGAAACGAGCGTGAGTTGTCTACCAACAACTTGTCTTGACTATATTAGGAAGGAACAGGCGTGCCTTTCACGTTTCTCTCGTCTCGGGCGCGCGACGGTCGACCTATCCTGGCGAATCTCTTACAACCCCATTCGTACACATCCTGGCGTCGCTTTTATCTCTGCTTCTTTCCCTTATCTTTGATTCGATTACTTGGTAATGACGTAGTCTACTACCTCGAACGTAGTTTTGCTTTTCTCTTGAACATGGCGGCTCATGCCCCACCCAGCAACGTGTGATCCCACGAGGTTCTGTAAACATGTTCAGGGTCTGGCGCAATATACACACATGGAGTTGCGGTGATTCACTAACATGGAGATTCCCCGCACCAACGCCCTCTGCATAGCCAACTTTGTTTCCGTCTTTGAAAACCATAAATGTAGGTACCTGAAACAGATTAGCTGTCAATGACTTTGAACTTGGTTGACAGTCCACACACCACGCGCACATCAGCCTCTAGCACGATTTCGTCGTCTGCTTGGTCGACGTTAATGCTGTAAAAGTCTACGCCAAGTAGCTTGAACGTTTCTAAAAACTCTGAAAATTGGGTTGAACAGCCACTCCATTCTGCGTGAAAGTCGATGATGGCCACCCGTCCGTTGTTCAAGTTGATCTGCAAGGCATGCATGTACAGCCTTCGATCGTTTGGAACGGGGAAAGTGACTTACTATGTTATTGAATTCCTTGGAGTTGCTGATCTTTTTGGAGGTCATTTATGGGGGAAAGAACAAGTGATTGAAAACTTGTAGTCAGGATGAGTGTCTTAAGTACGGCGTACGCAGAACAGCCTCGTGGAGTCTTCACCGTATCATATGGGGAAGAAGTTTAAAAGTCGTTGGGGTGTCAGCTCCACAAGCAGACTCTTGTTGCGGCCGGGAGGACAACAGTATTTGGACCAGAGTCACTGGGTCAGTTTCTCGGAGCCGTGGAGCATTGCACTGCAGCACAGTCAGGGATCTATTTCATTCGGCCCATCATCGAGTTCTCCAGAATCGTCATTTTGCGGATGAGCTTTAAGGAGGTGTAACCCTGTGTGACGTTCTCGTCCGGTCGTTCCTGGTTTCCGTCGGCAATGCATTTCCTTTATTGGATGCCTCATACGTGCGACGTATCTCGGCCTTGTCGATGCATCTCGCCGAGGCGGACGTCTTGGCTCGAAGAGTACTAGTACACTTGCCGTCACCATCTTGCAACGACCCAACCAGCGTCTAATCGCCTTAATGCCGTCCAACTTCTTTTCCAAACTTGTCAAGAACGCACAGGGACCACACAAACGTACTTCTATCGACGACCAAGGAACGCCAGAGTCGATGCCAGTTCAAACCACGTCACAATATCCTTCCTCTCCTCATCCTAGTACTATATACGGAGATGCCAATTCTTCTAGCTCCAACGGCAGCTTCAAAATTGGTGTCATTCCCCCTTCACCCCGTCCAACAGAGTCAGACCTATCCCTGTACTCCACCCAAAGACCGTCAATCGAACAAGTACACCAAGCATCGCTACAGCACCGCCGTGTCCGCTCTCAGGACCGTGAGCGACATATCCCAGACAGACACGAGGTCTCGCTTGCGGCCCGGCCCGCGAGTGACATAACGTCTTCAATCGAGGAGACGGAGCTTAATACACCAACACCTAGTCGTCCTCGCCAAACTTTCGACTGGAACTCGTCACTCTCTGCCAACTCCCCCGCAAGCTCCTTCCGTCAACTCTCTCCCGCTTCCTCCACAGGAAATCTCAAAGGCTTCGTCGACAAGCAAACCACACGTCCACAAACACCTGCAACGACCGTCAAGCTAAAATCTTCCAAGCGTTCGCTTCGCCCGACCACACAGCCCCCTCCTTCCCTAAACTCGGAACAGGCACCCAGTGCCATGGATGTCCAACAGCAAGCTGGTCGCCACGAGGACCGCTTTGTCCCTGTCTCAAACATAGTCTCTGAGTCTCCTACAGTTGCCTCCCCAAACGCGCGGTCACAAGAGACGAGCGACGCGGACGTCAAATCTGTTCGTTCCAGGACAACAAGTTCAGCTTCGAAGTCCAAGTCCACCAAGCGCAGAGTATCCAGCCCTCGCAAACCCAGTGCCGCAGCATTCGGAGCACCCATGCCCAACACGTTCCAAGTGCCACCTGTTCCACCTTTACCGACTCCTGTCTCAAAGTCCACGCTCTCCGTGAACGGTTCTATGCCAGGAGGCTCGTCGAC
>JBBPNU010000716.1:0-13845 GCA_038091055.1 Leccinum angustisporum
CGGGAACCCGAAAAGGTCCCGCCTGCCAGCACCCCCTGTGGGATTCACCACCCTTTCCCTTTCCCTTTCCTCCATCTCCCAGTTCCTCGAGCAGGAAGTACCCCTCCTCCCCACTCGTGCATCCCGAAATTGTAACCAATCCATCCGGGGTCGCGCCTCTTGCATGCCCCCGTCGCCTCTGCAAGCTGGCCAACTCCGAGTCCCCGCATAGGGCGTAAGATTGGAAGCTGGTACCCTAAACGGCCTCGGACGGGCAGCGGTCGGGGTAGCGGTGCCCCCTGACGAGAGCTTTCGCAGGCTCCAAACCGCTATCTATCCCGCTCCCTTATCTGCCCCCTACTCGTACTGTACATCGTCGCCCAAGCGTGTCGGTGGTCCGGCCCTAATCCTCGGAGAGGGGCGTCAGACGGACGAGCAAGCTGACCCGTTCTGCGGCTCGTTGCCGCGCATTCCACCCCTGGGTCTTCTTCCTACTGGAGACACAACCTGAGCTATAACTGACACATATTACCAGAGTACGACGATCAATGTTTATTCGGACAACCAGAATTTAATACGAAGAAAAAAGGAGTGAATATATTTCCGGTAAAATGGCTACAGGATGCCAATTAGGGGTATCATCGAGTATGGCACAGTCAACGTTCATCATATCCGAACCTCTTCCCAGCTCAGACTGCGTTCTCCGACGACTCCATCTGTAAACGTCACCGTATCCCGCTACCAGGACGAATCAGCGTCAAATTCGCGACAGGAAGGAAACGCGAACGACGACTTGTATCATCATCATCGTGAGAACTAACCTGTCCAAGAGGAGCGGAGGTAAACGACATCTTCTTCTCTTTCTGTCTGTCCGTTGAAATCATGATGACTTCTATTCCCCGCGACCCTACAACCTGCTCTGTGTCGCCTGTCGTTTCACTCCGAATGTATTGTCTTGCATTCAGGTTCGCGAGCGCCGTGTTACAGTAGACAGAGCAAAGCGGAGTCGCAAACGCCATACCAATCAATTCCGTCAGAGAGGTTTGCATCTGCAGTGTGATTTTCAGGCATGAGCGCAAAATGTGACAAAATTTACCAGAACGCACCAAGATAATGGATATGAGTGCAAACAGTGCCGTCCATGAACCCGTATTCACCGAAAACAAGATCAGACGTTGCAAAATATGTGCCGTGCTTGTGGACCATGATTCAGATGTTCTTATACGGGGTCCCTGCGTTCTTACCTCGCGTAGCTAGCGGCTGTCCGTTTTCGAAGAAGAAGGTATGTCAAGGAAATGGCGATTAGGATATCTATCCCAGCACCAACAGAGAGTATCGAGGTGCCTATTCTCTGTCCACCCAAAGCTAAGATCCTTGGTTCGGAGAACGGAAACATACACTCACAGTGAAGCTCTTGATATCTGGCCCATCGAGTTTGACGACGTGCGCGCTACAAAGTCGATAGTAAATCTGTCCTTGCATTCTCTGCAAAAGGAGCGAACGAACCCATCATTGAAACGAAGTGCTTTGTACAGGTAGACTGAGAATGTCAACGGTTAGGGTTTACTGACACGAAAGGGACCTGTGAAGGCTTACAAATGGTACCTCCTAACGTTCAGGAACAGCGCGGTCAGGGTTTATTCCCTGAAACTCGCAGAGTCTTACCAAGCTGGCCACATCCTAGGATGGCCTGTAACCCAACAGTTAACTGACTGCGTGGCTCGCCATTCAAATATACCCCTTACCCAAATAATGAAGGACGGAAGAAAATTCTTCCCACCAACTGAACAACTTTCAGTCGCAAATAAAATGACTCGAAAAATAATATACGAACCGATGTAAATTCGAAAGACAAAGTAACCCTGCGCAAGTACGGCAGCTAGCGCCTGGATTGATGTGAATCCTACCGTTCATCGCGCAAAAAATACAACAGGCACCGTTATGAGCAACTGGGCCTATTACCACGTCAGCAGATGTTCCGAAAGCGTCAAAGACGTAACTTACTGTAAACTCGCTGGGGAGAATACATCGCAACACGGGGCCGGCAGCATGAGCGCAAAAACTCACGATGTTCCGTCAATCAATGACCCAGACGGCCTTAGCACGCCCAAGATGGATTTGTACGCTGTATGGAATGTCAGGATGAACGAGAGCGAGGTTTTCGGTCTGCGAACGTACTGCCGATGACGGTTAACGCTTCATGAATCGTGTTCAGTCCCCTATTGTAAAGCGTCAGGGACTCTCTCTAACTGATGGCGAGCTAACTGTACCATAGAGCTGCCACCTTGAAACGATGCCTTGTATTACCAGGCTGGACTCGTGAACAACTACTATGACTCACAAATAATTTTGTGCGTAAAGGATCGCCCTGATAACTGGAACGAACACTCGGTAATTCAGCGAAAGCGCGATAAACGTGGACCTCACTGGATGTAATAGTAGAATCTGTCAAAGTGATTGAGATCGGCCGTCCTCCCATCAAACATACCATGAAATGAACGACACTCACGACTGCATGCATGTTATGCCGTAAAAAGCCGTCGTCGTAATGGTGGCAAAGAACATCGAGACATACAGCGATTCAATATATTGTGGGATGGGGGAAGTGGATGACATCTTGACTTGTAGTAATGAGCGGCTTGATTCCCCATGCAGTGGCAGTCGACCGAGGTCGAAATCTGTAACGGAGAGCAGGTTTATAGTATATATATGCACGCGCATTGAATGTTTCATTCGGGAGCGATCGGTCGAGATTGTGAATAAAAGAACTGAGCCACACCAATGATAAGTTGAAGTGTCAGTTTAGGACGTGATACCATCCCTAATGGAGGAGCACGTGTGAAACGATCGGGAAAGCCGGGAAAGACATACTCTGTCAACTGAGTCCATTCAAGAAGGCAAGTCAGAGCTTGACCATGTGACATGATGCGACATTGACTCATCTCGAGTGAAACCTCCGAGCCCGCAGTCTGCGACGGGTGTAATATTCTGGTTCCGATTGGTCTCCTCCCCAGACGTGCTGGAGACAATTGTCACGTCAGCTGGGTTTCAATCTGCGCTGCAGAATCATGGGCATTACATGTGGCGGGCCCCCCATGTGTCACTAGTAAATTTTGTATGATTATCGCTATGCTACGACACAACCGTGCCAGTCAGGATGCATGATGAATTGGCTCTATTAAAACTCCGCCGCAACGTTCCGAAGGTGGTTCTACAAACGCCACAACTCCGAGCCGTGGGAGTCGCTTAGACTGGCTTCCTGGAAGAGACTACGCATGGTCTACTTCACATCATGCTTACATCATCAAAATGTGATGTGCGTAGACAGCATCTCGAATATGGCACATGTGAAACATGTCGTCCAACCACTTCTCATCGTCTATATATTTCGGTCTGTCTACGAGAAATAGACACAGTATTTATTTTTTGGATCATTATCATCATTTTGTCGTCGACTAGACACAACACTACCACATCTCTCATTATTCCCACTTCAAATGCAACTTGCGCACAGTCACAGTGGCACACCAAGGTGGCTCACTCCTCTACCGATGCGTCGTCGGACGGAAAATTACATTCACGTCTGCCCACCCTCACAAATAGAGCTTTGCCTCTAGTGCCAGCACCACCTGTGGGATTCACCTCCTTTTCGCTTTCCTCCATCTCCCAGTTCCTCGAGCAGGAAGCACCCCTCCTCCCCATTCGTGCATCCCAAAATTGCAACCAATCCATCCGGGGTCGCGCCTCTTGCATGCCCCCGTCGCCTCTGCAAGCTGGCCAACTCCCCGCATAGGGCGTAAGATTGGAAGTTGGTACCCTAAACGGCCTCGGACGCCGGGCAGTGGTCGGGGTAGCGGTGCCCCCTGATGAGAGCTTTCGCAGGCTCGAAACCGCTATCTATCCCGCTCCCTTATCTGCCCCCTACTCGTACTGTACATCGTCGCCCAAGCGTGTCGGTGGTCCGGCCTTCAGGCCAATCCTCGGAGAGGGGCGTCAGACGGACGAGCAAGCAGACTAGACAGCCCGAGCATCCCTCTTCGCACATAGACAAAGGACTTTGCACAGGCATGCCATGGCGATCCAGAGCCGTTCTGCGGCTCGTTGCCGCGCATTCCACCCCTGGGTCTTCTTCCTACTGGAGACACAACCTGAGCTATAACTGACACATATTACCAGAGTACGACGATCAATTTTTATTCGGACAACCACAATTCAATACCAAGAAAAAAGGAATGAATAGATATACGGTAAAATGGTTACAGGATCAACTACTACACAGGGGGTATAAGCGAGTATGGCACAGTCAACGTCCATCATATCTGAACCTCTTCCCAGCTCACACTACGTTCTCCGACATCTCCATCTGTAAGCGTCACCGTATCCCGCTACCGGGATGAATCAGCGTCAAAAAATAAGACCATTCGCGACAGGAAGGAAACGCGAACGACGACTTGCATCATCATCATCGTGAGAACTAACCTGTCCAAGAGGGGCGGAGGAAATCAACATCTTCTTCTCTTTCTGTCCGTCCGTTGAAATCATGATGACATCTATTTCCCGCGACCCTACAACCTGCTCTGTGTTGACATTGTTCCCTGTCGTTTCGCTCCGAATGTATTGTCTTGCATTCAGGTTCGCGAGTACCGTGTTACAGTAGACAGAGCAAAGCGGAGTCGAAAACACTATACTGATCGATTCCGTCAGATAGGTGTGCATCTGCAATGTTAGTTTCAGGCATGAGCGCAAAATGTGACAAAATTTACCAGAACGCACCAAGATAATGGATACGAATGCAAACAACGCCGTCCATAAACCCGTATTCACCGAAAACAAGATCAGACGTTGCAAAATATGTGCCGTGCTTGTGGACCATGATTTAGATGTGCTTATACGTGGTCCCTGCGTTCTTACCTCGCGAAGCTAGAGGCTGTCCGTTTTCGAAGAAGAAGGTATGTCAAGGAAATAGCGATCAGGATATCTACCCCAGTACCAACAGAGAGTACCGAGGTGCCTGTGATCTGTCCACCCAAAGCTAAGATCCTTGGTTCGGAGAACGGAAACATACACTTACAGTGAAGAGCTTGATATCTGGCCCAGTGAAGTTGATGACGTGCACGCTACAAAGTCAGTAGTAAATCTGCGCATGCTTGTATTCTGCAAAAGGAGCGAACGAACCTTTCACTAAAACGAAGTGCTTTGTACAGGTAGACTGAGAATGTCAACGGTTAGGGTTTACTGACACGAAATGGGCCTGTGAAGACTTACAAATGGAACCTCCTAACGTTCAAGAACAGCGCGGTCAGGGTTTATTCCCTGAAACTCGCAGAGTCTTACCAAGCTGGAAACATCCTAGGATGGACTGTAACCCAACAGTTAATTGACTGCGTGGCTCGCCATTCAAATATACCCCTTACCCAAATGAGGGGCGGAACATATTTCTTCCCACTAACTGAACAACTTTCAGTCGCAAGTAAAATGACTCGACAAATATACGAACCGACGTAAATTCGATAGACAAAGTAACCCTGCGCAATTACGGCGGCTAGCGTCTGGATTGATATGAATCCTACCGTTCATCGCGCAAAAAAATACAACAGGCACCGTTATGAATAACTGGGCCTATTACCACGTCGGCGGATGTTCCGAAGGCGTCAAAGACGTAACTTACTACAAAATCGCTGGGGAGAATACATCTCAACACGCGACCGGCAGCATGAGCGCAAAAACTCACGGTATCCCCCTAAAGAATGACGGAGTCGGCCTTAGCACGCCCAAGATGAATTTGTACGCTGTATGGGATGTCAGAATGAACGAGAGCGAGGTTTTCGGTCTGCGAACGTACTGCCGATGACGGTTAACGCTTCATGAATCGTGTTCAGTCCCCTATTGTAAAGCGTCAGGGACTCTCTCTAACTGATGGCGAGCTAACTGTACCATAGAGCTGCCACCTTGAAACGATACCTTGTATTACCAGGCCGGACTCGTGAACAACTACTATGACTCACAAATAATTTTGTGCGTAAAGGATCGCCCTGATAACTGGAACGAACACTCGGTAATTCAGTGAAAGCGCGATAAACGTGGACCTCACTGGATGTAATAGTATAATCTGTCTAAGTGATTGAGATCGGCCGTCCTCGCATGAAACATACCATGAAATGAACGACACTCACGACTGCATGCATGTCATGCCGTAAAATGCCGTCGTCATAGTGGTGGCAAAGAACATCGAAAAATACAGTGATTCAATGTATTGTGGGATGGGGGAAGTGGGTGGCATCTTGACTTGTAACGAGCGGCTTGATTCCCCTGCAGTGGTAGTCGCCCGAGGTCGAAATCTGTAACGGAAAGCTGGTTTATAGTATATATATGCACGCGCATTGAATGTTTCATTCGGGAGCGATCGGTCGAGATTGTGAATAAAAGAACTGAGCCACACCAATGATAAATTGAAGTGTCAGTTTAGGACGTGATACCATCCCTAATGGAGGAACACGTGGGAAAGACATACTCTGTCAACTGAGTCCATTCAAGAAGGCAAGTCAGAGGTTGACCATGTGACATGATGCGACATTGACTCATCTCATCGGTCAATCGAGTGAAACTTCCGAGCCCGCTTTACAGTCTGGTTCCGGTTGGTCTCCTCCCCAGACGTGCCTGGAGAGAATTGTCACGTCAGCTGGGTTTCAATCTGCGTTCCAGAATCATGGGCATTACATGCGGCGGGCCCCCCATGTGTCACTAGTAAATTTTGTATGATTATCGCTATGCTACGACACAACCGTGCCAGTCAGGATGCATGATGAATTGGCTGTATTAAAACTCCGCCGCAACGTTCCGAAGGTGTGGAAATGGTTCTACAAACGCCACAACTCCGCGCCGTGGGAGTCCGAGCTTAGACTGGCTTCCTGGAAGAGACCTACGTACTCTTCTAATCACACCTGGAGTCCAACGTTACGGATACTTCGTCGATGAGACCCGTAATCTCAGGTTCAAGGAACCATAGGCTGATTGCTCGATTACGTTGTCGCCGGGTGAAGGGCAATCCCGATTCCCGAGTGGCTGTGAAGCATGAAGCATTTTATCAGATCTCAGCCAACTTTAATCCCGGGACATTGCTGTCGTGCACACTTCAAACGGCGGATTGCTGAAACGCAAAGTCAAATCCAGGCAACTCCAACCAGATCTCGAGTTACTACACGGCGACACATCGAACACGGGGGAAGTTTTCCACGCGCCAGCACCTCACATGTTAATAACTACCTGACCGGCCAACATTTTTGAAAAGACACTGCAACGATGTTGGGCTCCAATCCAACACCGGGCCCATCTGATCTGTGGATATAGCAAATATCAGTTATATTGCTCGTAAACGTGACTCATAATGTATTCTCCTTCAAGATCAAAAAGAAAGACAAGATCAGCAAATTGAGGGAGGCCAATTTAAACCTCACGGTTGCTCCGGCGACATTGCCGTAAGGCTACGTTCAATTTCTCCATGCGTTACTGGCAACACACGATCTCGATGATTACAAGATTACAGACAAGAAAGCCTATAGTTGTTTGAAACACAGAAGAGTGCGACAGAGTGGGAATGGACACGACGTGTCACACTGCTGGCGCAACTCGCCTAGGTAAAAGGTATTAGACTGCTGGTACACAGCATTGATGAGATCAAGATCTTCGAATGTGAGAGAGCGAGGCCGTGCTTTTTTTTTGACACTCGTCGAGACTCGAGAGTGCGAACTGTGCGAACTGAGTCTTCAGTCTCAGCTAGACTTTGAAGTTTTCTTGACTCCCAGAATCAATGTTACAGCTGCTGAAAATGGAAAAAAAAATGGGTATTCAATCCTTGAGAGAGTCAGATTGACGAGATCGACACTGTAGGGTGGCATGGCAGTGAGTATAATCGTTCCGTGCACTCGCTCTTTCAAACTGAAGCCTTTGACGCTAGATGAATGAACGAATAAACGTACAACTGCCAGTGGTCACTGAATGTATCCTACAAGTACATATGTTACTGTATATCCAAAATTTCTCGGTTATTGGGGTTAACCTTGATCACGCTCCACCTCCATTAACTCGACAGGGTCCATGGCGGTCCCCGTTCGAGTCGCGCCAGACGTACAACTATGTTCAGTTTGGTCTGGGTGCGACTGTTCGATGTCTACCATTCGGTCTGGCCAGAGTGCATCACCCATCAACTCCACCTGCCGGTCTATCTCCCGGCTGATATCCCGCGTTGTGAAAACCTGTGCTCGAAATCCGCGAAGATTGAGAATGAGGCGTTGCCCAACTACCGACAGCAACGGTAACGAGATTCTGCATCGCAGTGTCAGATTCACGAATGCAAATCAACAATCTCGTTGGGCACTCACGCTATAGAAAGGAAAGCCGTCGGATCCTGTCATACATATATAATTAATAACCACGGGATATCGTCCACAAAATACGAGTCGGATTCTCACTTGACGAAATACGGTCCTACAAAATTGATGTGCATGATCAAACACTGGGCCGTCAAAAGAATAAAAGATTCTTACCAACACACGATAGAAAAGACGCTATTGAACAAACTTGTCTACGCGATAGTGGAGATCAATTCTTCCATGAAATCTAGATGGCTTACGGCATAGAATATACCAGCTTGACTACCGGTCAAGACCGAATAGTGATGACGTGTTGAAAATGCTCACCGTCGCGCACGAGCAGACGAATTAGCGGCGAAGGATAGAGACCATGGAACTCCCTGATCAATTTTTGAAGGCTGTACCATACCATTACCAACACTGTGCTGTCCAGCAATAGTCTACAGGGAAAATTGAGATTAAGCATGGTTACCCATGAATAACTTGAACTTACGCAGCCATCCACATCAACCACTATGGGGCGTTTTAGATATCCCGAAACGTGCGAGGATAGCGGGACTTACGATGCGAGCTGTAGTGTATCATTAGTAAGAGCCAAAACGCTAAAAAGAACTGACACACGAGGCATCCGATTTACACACACTCCAGTTTGTTCTAGATATTGAAACGGTCGCGCTGTGACAGATTTTCAGTCAAGTGCAACAGAGAGAAGTGTCATGGTATGCACATGGAGCGCTAGCCTGCGCATAAATCACTACTCCTAGCACAGCTAGGACATAAAGGATAAATAGCCAGATCAAGAAAACTGCAGTGCCATATCGACAACCCCAGACTGCCCAAGCTCGCATCAAGACCAGGACTGCGATTGATGATCACGATCGAATAACAGACAGTCAGTAAAGGATACACGCACTGCGAATGGACTCCGCGGAGGCGACAGTGAATAGCGTGAGGAACAGCCGAAAATACCTACAAAACTGCACGTGTGAAAGTGACTGAGCTTCGTCGAAGCCCCTCGCAAAGCAGAGACAACACATACGTGTTGAGATTGTCGGTTCAGCAACCCTGCCTCCTCCAACATGATGAACGTCTGCCCGATCACATTTCCATATCGATTCAGCAGAAAGCCTGTTTTGACAGGTGTCCACGGAGCTTGCCAGATGTACTGCACCTTTCACAAAAGTTAGATAGGCCTCCTACCCAGAAGTAGCACATACCTCGAGGGGCAGTGTAAGTAGATAGTCGTAGAGCAGTAGTACGCTCCCGGAGAAGACTACAGATCTGGAACCCTGAGCCAACAGAGCGGGGAGCGCGCTTGTACGATGTACTCACTTGCGGACGAACAACGCGCTCAGGAAACTAGAGGGTACGGACATGACGCGCGATAGAGAAACTCGGCGAGGACGCGGGCGTTGTCAAATAGAGACTACAGTAGTCGGTCCGCCTGAATACCAGATGATCAGCAATAAATAGGTCCTCAAAGACCCTCAGGACACGGGTGAGCCTAACGTTAACTGTCCGACAACCAGGAGCCTTGGTGGGAATGCATTCGATTTCGCAGTGAGAAACGAAGGGCTATGCAACAAGTGGCGGATGTCACTTTTTCATGTGGCGCCTATCGGTACGTGTAGGCCGACATGGTAGGCTTGCAATGCCGGTTGGAAAGAGAACGTGAATCGATGAAGAAGCTCGTCCTACTTGAAAGCACAATGTGGAAATGGGCATTGATGAACTTGGTGACAGAGAAAATGGCAGTTGGCAACTGATGGGAACATTGTAGCCTGCAGCCAACAAGTTGAAGCGTAACAAATGAATCCTTAAAGGGCAAATTGGTGACCGAGTGCGAACTTGATGATCGGATTCGGGGATAGGTACCATCCCTCGAGGGTCAAAAGCAATGAAATGAATGGGAACATCAACGTTGGAGCTTGCCAAGAAGCTTAATATTTTAGCGGATTGTTTGAAGCTTGAAGGGGCGCGTGACCGAGTGCCAGTGCGAGCCTGATACTAATTAGATTCGGGAGCAGCCGCATCCTGAGCCCCTGGCCTAGCGTTGCCGCAGAGGTGAAGTAACTTCGGGGCCTGGCCAGATAAACCTGAACGGTCCCTGGTACCACCCTTGATCTCGAGGGCCGAAGGCAGTGAAATGTGTCACATCACAGAGAGCTCTCTCACGGAGTCTCACCTCACCCCCGGTTAACAAAGTCAACAGGAGGGAAAGGAGAAAAGACTTCATTCGGCATAACGACAGTGGGTACCAACACAAACTTGTGACATGATCGGCTATCAGCTGTAAATAATCGAAAGGGAGAAAGAAAAAAAAGGCTACGCGGTCAAGACCCAAGCTTGAACGCAATCCGAATCGAATCGAGAAAACACTAGACACTAGACAGTAAACGAACAAGGCACGTAAAAAAAAAGAGAAAAAGAGGTAGTTCCACCAAATCCGACACCATACACACCACTATTACATCTTCAGTTCCACGAACTATTAGCAACCATGCTCGGCGAATGCGGAGGTGAATTGCTCTGCTGGAAATACGCAGACTGCGACGGAGACGCCAACGATCCGGGCGGGTAAAGAGGAACCGTCGGCATCAGCTCGAAAACGTGCTGTGCGATCGATCGTGGTCGACCAGGTTGCACTGTCTGACCCATCGGCTCAGCCGCGGACATGACAGCGTGTATGCGAGGCTCGAGACTCATCGACTCATGGAACCCTTCTGCGCCCGTAACGGCCACTGTGCTAGACGTACCACGGCCATCCCAGATACACCGGATCTCGTTTCCGGAAATGATCTGGGCAAGAAGGCCCGTCGTGACATGCCTCACTTCAATGAATCGCGAGTCAAAGAGGAGGATGTATGGCCAGTGCATGGCCACACGCTCTGCGGTGCCTTCCCACTCAATTGTTCCTGAGGTACGACTTGGCGCACCGTGTTTGTTGACGTAAATGCCGAACTCTGCGACCACCCCGTTAGCAATCGAGCGAGTTTGATTGATTGCATCCAAGGGGCTCACCATCATAACACAGCAGGAACTCGTTATCAACGCGGAACATGCCCATCGGTTTGCATGATTCGCAACGTTTGGCTAACCGCTCGTGACCATCGTCGCGAAGGGGAATCGTGACACTCTTGAAGCTGGCGATCATCATGTCAGCGAAATGCACACTTGACCACAAGCACCCTATCCTACTCTGTAAGATCCATAATTTCAAAACCTCTGGTGCAAAGGATTGCGATCTTCGCTTTCAAGAAGACCAAGTCGAACGACTCAGAGGGCAAAAAGAATTCCTGTAGAGAAAAAAAGACGATATCAGATGCAGGTCGAAACCGATTGCCCACACTGCGCACCCTATATAAACGGAACCATTCCGACCGTGCAGGCCGTATACCAAACCTAGACGTAAACGAAGCAGGTGCCTTTGATCGTTCGTTGATCTTCTCGACTACAGGCTCGAGCACGCGGAAAACGCTGTCAAGCTACAAGCACATGAACAAAGGACCACACGTCCCATCTATGCAAATACGCACCCCTTTTTTCTTCATGTAGATGACCAACGTTCGGCCCCCTTGATTCCCGACGCTGAAGAAGTGGACGTCCCGGGTACCGTTGACACGTTGAGGAGTCTGTGATGTATGCGCGCTTTGCGGCGACGACGGAACGAGTGCTTCTATGTGGTAAGCGAACAGCGCCTGTGCAAACGCCTTCATTATCTGCGACGCCACAATAACTTAAAGAAACTTGCCTTGTCCGCCAGGACGAGGAACATTCCAAAGTCTTCCAACATCGCACACTGCGTGACCATCTTGAGGTGCAGCACGCGGCGCATAGCTGGAAGCGAACATCGAGCTCAGACACCCCGACCACCAACCACCAACCCGAACACTTACACCGAGAATCGTGTCTGAACCCAATCCACACACCCTCTGCACATCCAATCGCAACGAGCGCCCTTCCGTCCGTCGTAGCTGCAGAACATGCACATTAAACAACGCACGGCGACACTCCAAACGAAACAACTCACTAAACGGCACAGAGCACGTCACCTTGCCCGTAAACAAACTCTCGTGGTTCCACGACGGCGTAGCTGCGCTCGCCGAAATTGCAGGCACGAAGAAGGTATCCGTGCTCAACGGTTCCATCTCAAACACCTTGTTCGACTCCTGAACGACCTTGCGCAAACCAATCGCCTCCTCCAGTTTTTGCTTCCACTCTGCACGTGCCTGAGCACTCTCCGTGAAGAGCGTGTACAGACCACCCAGTCTTCCGCTGTAATGGATCGTGCAGGGGTAGACAAGGCGAGAGTCTACCGCACTGTCAGGCAGACTGTTTGGAGAGGTGGGTCCGCTGGTATCGCCATGTCTGTTACTGCTACCAAGCCCGAGTCGCAGCATGCCCGCACTTCGTTGCGTAGGCTGGTCTAGGAAGCTGGTAAGACTCAGTAGGTCCAAGGGAATGGGCTAAAGCGTGTATTTAGTTATGAAAGCAACAAGAACGCTCGAAAAACAACTGACTCTTCGATTGACGTAGTACTTTGTCACGCCTTCCTTCTCCTTCGGCTTCGTCAGGACGACTACGGAACACCTGTCAGCGAGAAAAGAAATCATGCAGATCACGGCCACTCACGGTAATTGTCAAACAAAAGGCCGAAAAGCTCCGTCCATCCATTCCACTCGAAACCAGTCTCTGGCTGTCTCAACAACTTGCCAGCGTGAACCAATGATCGATTCTCGTTCAGCAAATCCATGTCCTTTGGTTCACAATTCGTCAACAACAGACCAGTGCAGATGTCGCTACTGCACTTACCACCGACTCTCCAGGCTTGAACACAATATTACTGTTGTAACACCACAGCTGGACCTTCTGCTTCGCTGACTCGACCCCCGGCTCAGTGTATTTTCCTAGCGCCTTGATTATCTCGAGAACCTGGGGAATGGCTTCGCGATCCTCCTGACCAGCCTGAGTCTCATCAAATACGCTCTTCAAAAGCAACTCATATCGCAAAAGCCGAGGGATAGGACGGTTGATGAAGCTCTTCATGTCTAGACGATGGGCATCGGGATGACGCGTACATTGCTAGGGACACGATCAGCTCGAGAGGAAGACGAACATGTAGCATGACGATACACGTACTTCGACAAAAGTCTTGAACTCAGGGTTATTTGCCATCTCATCGTCTATTCGATACGCCGCGATCGGGTAGTTGGGTATATACTCCATATAAGCTTCCCGGAAGCTCAATGCAGCATCGAACACCGCCGCCGTAATACTCTTGATCGCGGGATGTTCTTCTCGCTGGATCTCATGTAGCTGTTCGAGCAACTTGCGGTGATGTTCATAGATTTCTGCGAAATTGTGGAACACGTCTACGATGAAAGTCTCCAACCTCTCCCGCGGAATAATGGGAGGATCTTGCGTTCGCAAGGGCTGGACATACATCTAACAAAATAGGACGTTCAGGCATGAAGGTCACCAAGCTATCATCTCGTAC
>JBBPNU010000717.1:0-13831 GCA_038091055.1 Leccinum angustisporum
ATGAAGACATACCGTGAACTCCCAATGCTATTCGTTTCGTATGACATCGCCTGTCAATGGAGCAAGAATCTGTGGGAACGGATGTCAAGAATGCCACCAAACCTTCAAATCGACCACGAACAAAAGTCCTTCGAGTTCGGTGTTCCCAAATTTCACCTCCCTGCCCACAGGGAGCCTTGTCAGGTTCGATACTCCATGAACTTGCTGCCGTTTGTAGGACGAACCGATGGTGAAGGCCCCGAGCGAGGATGGGCAAACATCAATCCCATAGCGTCAAGCACGAAGGAGATGGGGCCGGGTTCAAGGCAGGATACGCTGGACGATTTTTTTGGTGACTGGAATTGGAAAAAGATGGTCGGGATGCGTAAGCAGTGTCAGGCTGATCGTAAAGATGGACTGATGCATTACTTCCTACAGGTAACAATCTTTTAACAAAGATGAAGGAAGCCGTAAACGAGAAGGCTGAGCAGGCAATGATGCATCACGACTATCAGGCTGCACTCGATTGCAATGCGATTGCACAATGGTCGAAAATGGTCGAATCCTGGGAGACGGATCACAAGCAGACTAACCCATACGAGCGCCAAGGCGAAGGTTGGTACACTACGTTTCTTACTTGCCAGTTATGTGGCTCACTTATCTCTACTAGTTTTGACACAGGCAAAGGTTCGACTCGAGCTGGCAATGGATGAAGCACAAGAGCTTCAAAATGGAAACGACGTCTCTATCCATACCAATATTTCGCCCAGTGACCTGATCAGCACCGGTATATATCTCGAGGAGCATCAGTAAGTACAAACGCCGTAGCTGCGATTTATCATTCACTAATGCTCAATCAGGTGTCGCCTAGCCACAGATACGGCCACGACGGGATCAGGGCAAACCGATCTACAGGAAGCTAGGCTACAGCTACGTACAAATCTCCTACAGCGACGGATCGAAAGTTGGGCATCAGCACAGATCCTCTACATGCCATTGGTGGCACGGCAACACGTCAAAGACCAAGAGAACCAGGCAAATCAAGCCGAGCTGCCCGTCAAGTCCCGCCCGGACACCTACAAGCTTTACCTCCCATCCGAACATCCCAGCATCGCCCCGACCTCACTCCAAAGAATTGAATGGAGGTTCCGTTATGCGCAAGCTTTTGATGCACTCGAAGACATGCGACAGTTGCTACGGCTGCGGGCTTACTTGGTCGAATTCAAGCGTCTGAATGTTCAGGGACAAGGAGCAAACACGCGCGCACAAAACACGCTCAAAGGTATCAGCGCAAAGATCCAGATCACCGTTGCAAGATATCGCCGAGCACACAATGCGCTCACCATCTTGGGTCGCGTTTTGGGGAAGGTTGGATGGGATACAATGCTACGCAAGCTCAAGGAGGAGGACATCCACGTGTTGAACGTTGGCACCGACGGACAGACGGAGGGACGGCGAACCATTTCCTGGATATGGCAGAGTATGCGCGCATTGAGCAACGTCAATAACGAAGACTCGGAACTTCAGGAATGTACGTTCATTCCCTTTTCATTTGCCCGTGCTGTTGGTTCACATTCCTGGCGGTCTCTTGAAGCGTTGCGCATCGAATGGTGCAAGTCCCGCGCTAGAGTGAACAGGTGGACTGAGGAAGTATCATTGCTTATTGAGGAGATGAGACGTGTGCTCGCGTTTTTTGCCCAAAAAGCGAAATTTTGGCAAGAACATTCGTCCCAGCGGCACGGTGTGAGTGATGACCTTTGTGAAGGACTGAGTGCATATAGTGCTCGTCAAGCCTCCCTTTACAACGCGCTCAGAATTGCCTGCAAGGTGGGTTGGCTTGGGCTGGATACGGTGGAGGGCAAAAACCGTCCGGATCGTTCGGAAGGGACACCACGAGATCTTGTATGTACCTGAATGCTGTATATAGCTATAACTACGATGGGATCACCGCTTCTTTCCCCTTATATCACTGCTGACACTGGCAGTGGGTTCTGCGTGGCTATTAGGAACAAAAATGCCGGCGATCACACTGCAGTGGGCCGGAGCGGGCGGGCACATACCAAAAGGGGAATGGACTTGAAGGGGTACCCACTAAAACACGTCCGAGAATGGATGTATTGTATTGCATCAAGGGAGTTCATTGTTGCATCAAGGACCACAATGAGTGTTGCATAACACAAAAACCTGTAATGACAGATTGTGTTGCATCAAGTCTACAGCTACAGGTGAACATGGATGGGTAAACCTGCCCCTTCCAGCCCAGAGGCTTCAAGTTTGGCCTCAGTAAAAGAACTCCGAACTGAAGCGTGAGAATGGGTTGAACAATGAGAGGGAACTTCCCCCGGGAGCATAATAAATACACCGCCATCCGCCAGTGAGTGGCATTGATAAGCGCCTTCTTCTTCAAGCATGGTGAGAGTAGGGATCAAGTGGATTCAAAAGTCATAGTAGTCATATATATACACGCCATAGCACAGGATTACAAAATACAGACCCCGCGATCCCCGACAGGCCGCAGGCCCGCGGACAAGAACATCCCAAGAACTTGAAGTCAAGTGTCCAGTACTTACTGCGAAGTCTACGCGCAATGATATGAATATGCGAAAACACTTTGCTCATATGGGAGATGAGAGGGTCGGTTGAGAAAAAAGTTAAATGCAGCCGAACAAGCGTCAAACTCATCAGGATTTTTCAGCAGTTCCTCGAGTTCCTCAAACTTACGCATCTCAGCCGCATCCCCAGTGCCCCCACGTAATATAGAGAAACAAACGTTGAGATCATTTGCTAACTTGCCGATTCTGTCGACAGAGCAATAGGCTGAGAGGTCGCTAGGAGGCTGAACATAGCAGTCGGGGGTGAGTTGCTCATCTGTGAGCTTCTCAGCCTCTTGTAGCTGATACTCGAGGTATGCTGTAATCTAAGCGGAAGATTAGCTCATGTAATTGGTATAAATCCGTTGCTTACCCAAGAAAGAATTTGAGCCAGTTGGCGAGGCGTGGCAGCAGGGAGTGGAGTCCAAGAGGGGTATCCATGTGGACTAGATGACATTTCTTTGAGAAAGCCGGACCAACCGGGGTACATGGGGTCGTAGAGAGCATAATGGATGGCATTCCTTAGAGTGGTGTTGCCGAACCATGAGAACTATAAACAACATGATGAGTTTGCAAAAAGAAAAAATGTATCAAGTGCCAGTGCGGCGCACCTCAGACAGAGGCTGGTCCGAGTCACCAACAGTGGGTTCTTGATGCAGTAAACCCAGTCCCTTAGAGCGGTCTCTGAGGAGCGCTCTGAGTTTCGCGCGGTACCGTGGAGTGAATTGAGATCGGGGGGGAAGGAGCCCGATGCAATTGGCGAACGCTTGGGGTAGACAAACGACGGCCGCTTGCTTGTGGCAATGGTTTCTAAACTGAACCCACCCTGCAGTAAACTGAATTCTGTTAGTAGGTGACCAGCGAAAAGAGTTAGAATGAAACTGTCGTACCGAAGCCTTCAAGACGCTCCTAAAGTCCTTGTCAAATGGCGTAGTCCTGACCACCTTCTCGACGACGTTGAGCGCATTTCTTGGATGGAACACGTCGTCCACATGAACTGGCACATCTAGGGTGATCGATACTGAGAATGGATTAGTCCAGAACGAAAAAAGGAAGAAAAGCCTGAGGCGGCACACCGTGCTCCCATCTATCACCTAACTGCGTGACTTGGCGGTCACTCGCCTCTTGATATATGTCGACATACATCGTCTTCGACGGCTCACGTCCAGAAACCTTCTGTGACATCCGGGACCACAAGCAGTTGTTGATGTCGAAGACCAGCAGAGCCCAGGATTTAGCCTTCACCTCCATCAGCCGGCGAACGAGAGGCGGTGTTCCTGGGTGGTCGATTGAAATGGGAGGCCTTGATGGAATTGAAACGCTCCTGGCAAGGGGGAGCCGCAGAGGACTTGGCGGCGTGACCACTACTGACATCGAGTCCGTAGCAGGCGATGAGTTACGGTCATCAGAGTTGTCTATGGCAGACACAATATCAGAGAACCAGCCGGTGCGCTCCACCTCAAAATTGGTGAGGCCAGTGAATTCGGGAAGTGGGGATGGGGTGACTGCCGGGGTCTGAGTGATGGGTAATCGTGCGAGCCGCATCGCATCAGAGGACGTGATGAGCGGCGATCTTTGGTGATGAATATCGGTGATGTGACTAATGTCCGCTAAAGCGGTATCAAAAGCTGAAGGGGGACTTGGAGACTGAGAGCTGACTCGGAGTCGCTGGGTGAGTGGGGATATCATGAGGAGATCAGTGGGCATTGTGCTGAGGTGGGGGAGAGAAAGACGTACAGCAGATTTATTATATATACAATGTATGCAATGATATACAAGCGGCCTGCATGTACATAATGTACATAATATGCCGCAATAAATCGAGCTGCAGCCTGCATCATTACTAAATGTACAGGCGGTTTGGTCGTTCTTGCTGTACTTACCATGCCCAACACCCTGAGTACGATCGTTTTCCTGGATCGCAGTCTCGCCTGTGCCCGTGTTCGACTCGGAGTCGTTGCACTGACAGACCAGAGTTGGTAGTGTGAGCCTGAGTGACCCTGAGTATCTCCGAGTCCTTCAAGCATTCACTAATGCCAATCATGAAGTCATTCTTCGCAGTGGAACTTGAAGGGTTTTTGCAAACATCTTTATTTTCCCCCGCACTCCGGCCCAGGCCTCTGCTCCCACTGGCACAAGATTGGTGTCCGACAATGACCAGTTTTCACAAGGCACACTGGCAGTCACGGTCACTATGCACTTTTACCAGCACACACTCTCAGGCTATTGACATCTACTAGTACATGTATATGAAGTACTCAGAACTCTCGACTCAGATACCTTTCACATCAAGCTCGACAACTTGAATGATGCTGCTGTGCGGGTTGTCTTCTATTACTCAGGACTCAGGAGCACCCCGAGAATGGATCATGATCTGCAATGGCCTAAAGAGGAAACGGCGACTAAAACGAAGAGGCACGACTCAACTTGAAACGAGTGACAACTTGAAATATCGATCATGTCTGCCGTATCATTGTAAGCTCCGAGTCAGGGTGCTGCAATGTGGTATCAATGCGGCTAGCACCACTCTCTTTATGGGTAAGTAAGTGCAGTTTAAAGCTATATTCGGATCTCACTATGCGCTGTTGCCCTTACCCGACCGGGTGCACAGAGCAGTGCATTCCCAATCGGGTGCACAGAGCAGCGCATTCCCAATCAGGTGCACAGAGCAGTGCATTCCCGATCGGGTATTCTACCAATTCGACCGAAACTTTATAATCCACATGGGGTTGTCCACTCGCGGTCGGGTAAGTCCAGTAATGGTTACAAGAGGAAACTTATTCTCAACTCTGATCACGTTCACATATAAAGCCCCCACCCGAATTCCGTGTTATCAGCCGCATCCGAGTCAACTTTTATTTCGTTCTCTCGTCTTCTCCAATAATGGCCGATCACTTGAGCGGTGATGATGCAACTAGTATGTCTGTCACATCTGCTGGCCGAAAACGAGGGATCTCTACTGCGTTACAACTTGGACCCAGGAAAAAGCCGTGTGTAGTAGGATCCCTTGTTTTGTGATCGTTAGTACTGATCACAGTCTATGGCCTGCAGGACTACGCAGGACCCGCTAGTCCACCATGGCCGCCATTTTGGTAGAGCGGTTCACGCCTTCTGCAACATCCAGACCTTGATCACTAATGGTCTCCAAGTCATGGCTGATCAAGAGGTTGAACTTTCGGATTTACCAACGGCGGCGTAAGTAATACTCCCCACTGGCACAGTGGACTGACTTGGATCAGCTTCTAACCTTTTTACTGCTAGGGATAGGAAGGAGTTCGCGGTATTTCATGAGCTGTTGCGAATGATTCCCGGGCTCGAAGCCAGGTTAATGACAGCTTCGAATGAAGACGTCATACACATTGCTGAGCTGGTAAGCCACGTTCAAGTTGCTCTCATGATCTGATGTTGGGGCTTAAAAAATTTGCTCGTTGACAGATTCAAAAAGGTGCAAATGGCGCAAGGGCGGATGACACGAAGGGGATGAAGAGTGCAATAATTGATTGGATCACCCCGAAGGGTCAATCACTAAGCCCTCACATTCCCCGCAACGTCAAGGCTGGTCGTGGCTTTAATCACGAACGTACCGGTGCGCTCTTATGTCCTGCCGGGCTTGATTGGGCCAATACAGAGTATGTATATTGTTGAATCGCTGGTTGGATAGCTCAGGCTAACCATTTGGCTTACTAGGACGAAGACAAAACTCGTTAATGGTCAAATTCAGGTCGCTGGTGATCAATGGCCGGTTTTCCTTTATGCAAATTACACATATGACGTAGAGGACCCCTGGAACGGTCTCCTCCGGAGCGGTCTCCTGGTTTCTGTGAGTCTTTCGGTTAATCATTCAATATTACACTACTGAGTCAGCCGGTGGTAGGCATATAAGCACGTTTTCACCTCACCAAGTTCTGTGGACCAAGAGCCCAAAGCGACCCGATCAGGTAATGCGCGTATTCATGGGATGCGGTCTGTCACGAAGGCCTCCCTTGCTTACGTGTCAACTCAGGTATATGTGCTGATCTTATGCATGAACTCCCGCTAATGTTTTGAAGACTCGTTTCGCACTGACATCCGCTCAAGTGTTTTCTCGTACGGACCATGTGACAGATTCGGAGAGATTCTATAACAGCATTCTCGAGCTGCTGGACGATCCTGATGAAAAGGATGAGGTTGATCAGCTGTTAACGTGGTGGAACCGGTAGGTTTGCGCTTCTTTGATGTGAGAAAATGTGGTAACTACTAACCACAACATTATTTTAGCCAGATTTTCCCTCTTTACTCTGATATTGAGCGGCTACCGTCTAAAAACAGCGCTTTTGCAAGGATCCGCCAGAAACGGGCAGAATACAAAGAGAGGCAGATGGCTGTCATTGCGGATGTCTGATGCATCTCTGGACCGCTACTATATCGTTGCCGTAGATATTTACAAGTAGTATCTTAATACACGTTGTGGACCCCCCGAAACTTGAAGAACTCTACAAATTTATGAGCGGTACTGAAATCGAACAGCCAGTCAGTAAGACAGTATATGCCAGTGAGTCGGAAGTGACAAGAAGGTGCAAGCATGACATACCTTGTCTTGAATAATGGCATCACGCCAGCATTAGATCGACTTCATCATGTTGAGCCATCCTGCAAGATGTACAATCCATCACCATCTGGCCAGGCACATCGTGACGACAGATGTGAAAAAACAAAATCAGATAGTTGCAACTTATCGCCAAGGGAACCCATGTGGGCATCGTCGAGCGCTCTCGAAACGAGTAATCTGCCCATTGGCACACTGCTTGAAGGCACGACAATGCAAGTAGTAAACGTGTTGAGAGTTATCAGGATAGTCTGGATGCCGGCTACCATCGACTGTCACATCAGAAAAAGATTAAACGACAGGAAGATGCAGGTATGATGTACATAGACAATATCATGCCGGCGTTAGATCTACTTCGTCGAGTTGAGTCATCCTGCAACTTGAAGACGTACAGTCCCGGTCAGTCCGTCACCATCAGGTGCGTTGTGATGACCAATGTGAGAAAGAAAATCAGGTAGTTGTAACTTACTACCGAGGGAACTCATGTGCGCACTTGTCGGACGTTCTCAAAATGAGTGATCTACCCAAACGGTCCACTCCTTGAAAGCACGGCAACATGAGAAAGTATGTTGCAAGCAGTCAGGATGGTCTGGAGGCTGGCTGTCATCGATTGTCACCAGCAAGAGAGTGGACGACAAGAAGATGCACATATGACATACCTAGTCTTGGATAATATCACGTCGGCATTAGATCTACTTGATCAAGTTGAGTTATCCTGTAAAGTGTACAATCCGTCACCGTCTTATCAGGCACATCGTGACGACAAATGTGAAAAAAAAAAAACATACAGTTGTAGCTTACCGTTGAGTGAACCCATACAGGTGTTGTCAAGTACTCTCAAAGTAAGTAGTCTGCTCCACCAGTGCACTGCTTGGAGGCATGGCAAGGTAAGCAAGCATGCTGAAAGTAATCAGAATAGTCAGGAGACTGATTGTTATCGGTTGTTATCAGAAAGAGATTGTTGACAAGACGCCAGACTGACATGAGTGTCTGGCCTGACACATAACAATGACAGATATGCCCATACTTCACACAATAGCGTCTTATTATCATACATGTCTAATAAGTCCAGCCATATTTGACTTGATCAATTGGACCATCCGAATGATATATCAGGATGTAGATTATGAACAAGATAATTGTAGTTAAGCATTGATCAAAATTTCACCATTTCCCTGATGTGGGTGTATGTGTGTGTGTATGTAAGTAATATACTACACATAGCGAACCCGTATCAACCGGAGACAGTCTAGGGCTAGACTTTCTACTGCCGGCGGGCGCGGACGGCCTAGGCCACACCGCACCCGGGCCGAAAGTCGGTGTGACTGGGCCTGCACACGTACTAGCAGTGGATAGCATCCTTTACGAGGGCAAATCAAAATAATTATGCATCCCTCGAGGCCGCCCATCTACTACATAATCATCATGCCAGGCACTTTTGAATCCGATTCCAATGACTGCGATCGACAATTATGGACTCATTATCATACTTGCCAGTAACACCACTGGCATCTCACAGCGGACAGGTACCAATTTTACCCTCAGTGTAACGCTCGAGTGTTAACGTTCATCGATCATCATCATACTAGTAGTTCCTCCGAGTCGCGGTGATCACATATATTATGTGATTTCAAACTTGGGGTCGCGAACTCGAGGAGATACGCATCAACACATTGCAGCCTGCGTTTGAATTGAATTTGAACAATCGAATCGGAGATCTCAGCTAGGAGGACGCTTCTGATGTAGATTAACGAGGAAAAATACGAATGACTATACCCTATCTTCTCTTTTACGTTTCGCCCCCCTTTACAAATTTTGAGTACTTGAGATCGTGATCCGTCTGCCGGGTTGACCCCCCGCACACCCTTCTTTCAACCGCTCGACTGATTTGGTTGTTGAATACATCAATATCGTACAAACCTGATAATCTGCTGTAAATCATGTCCATAAGAAAACGGGTCATATTAAGTACAAAAAAGCATGACATGGAAGGCAGCAGCATATTAGCTTGACTAAATGTCGATCAGTGAAACGGGAGAAATGGGACGTGACGTGACCGGTTGGGACGAAGGTATATAAACATTTTCGCGTCGAAAGAGAGAGGTAGGGGGAAGACAACCCAGAGATATGAATGGCAATGGGCATCGCTCTTTCGCAATCGTACAAGTTAGAGGTGGAGGAAATTAGCGCATAGATTGAGTTATTCGACCGTCGTGTCTCCAGGATAAAGAGAAAATAAGAGGGTGGTGATACCGCCATCGCGACGTTATGTCAGTGGGAGTGCGCATCAAGCTTCAAGGCCAGGTTTTTGGACGTGGAATCGGGGGAAATGAAGAGCGTGGCAAAGGGTGAAAGAAGAAAGAAGACACCGACGGCGGAAAGGCGCGTCGGAGCCTAAATCATCTCCATGCAATCCTCTGCGAGTCCGAGTCCATGGATCTCTGCCTTGTCCGAGCGTGCGCGCCCAAGTCGGCGTCCGCGCTGCTCGCTCACACGTTCCCCCATGTCCGACCCCATGTTGACAGCCTCCATCTCGAAATCATCGCCATTCTCTCTACAGTGTTCCGTAACACCGCCCGAGTCCTCCGTCGAAGACGGCTTCGAAGAGGACGTCGAGACAATCGACGAAGACATCGACAAGACCCCTGAGGACGTCACTGATGGTGAAGAAGACGAGGTTGAGGGAATAGACGATGACGGCGCAACGTCCCCCCTCAGCATCGCCAACTCTCTCTCCAACACCCGATTACGCTCCTCCAAGTCCCTCCCTCTCGAAGCCTGCACCGACACGAGCTGTTGGAGGTATCGAATATACTCGACCGACTGATTGGCGCGTCAGAGGCAGGATATATGCGCAGCGGCAAGTGACGTTACCTTGCGAAGAATCATGCCCTTGTTGGCTTTGATCGCCGTTTGCTCGATCGCCGTGATACCGTTGACGGGGGGAACAATCACATTCCCATCTAGAGCAGATACCACGGTAGGCGACTTGGGAGTCAGCCCGTCGGCTTCATCGTTCGGATCCTTCTTCACCATAGAATCTTCTTCTGGCAAATCAGGCAACCCATCCTCTGCCGGTAGGACATGCATCCCTGGTTATAATCAGTCAATGCATCAGAGTGCGATAAAAGACAAGCACACACCAAAGTCGCCCAAGAAGCCGATCGAACACAGGTCCTCGGAGAGATTCGGTCCGGCTGCCGTTGGAGCCGATGACGCGGCGCCCGTCACGGCCAGCGGGCCGTCGCATTCAAAGAGGACGCCGGGGATAAGACCTGCAAGTTCGCTGATACGCTCGTTAATGTTATCCCGTCTCCGACGCTCGACCGCATTATGCGATTCGCGTCGCCGGCGTCGTTTTTCGGAAAGGTGGGAGTCGGGATCGTGCTGCTTGACGGCTGAGTTGGACGTGGGAGGGACCTTGGGGAGGCTACTGACGTGTGAAGCAGGAAGAGAGGACGGGAGGTGGTGCGAGGTGATGGCGCCGATGGATATACTATTGAAGTCGACATCCGTGGGAGATATACCCATGCTAGGGGTAGCAGCACGATTTACAGATGGATAGGGATAGTATGGCGAAGAGGGGGTCTGTGTGGGGTAGGGAAACTGGGAATGTTGTGGGTGTTGAGAGTGGGAAGGGGCGTGCTGAACACCAAAGGAGTGAGAGAGGGAATCAGGGGTGGGGAGACTGTAGTCTGGGGGAGCGCTGGTTCCATTAGGGACAAAGAAACCGCCCATGGAGTTTCCGCGGCCGGGGATGACGATAGCGTGGGGGTGGGGGCGGGGCGGGGGACTCGTGCCGGATACGTGCGAAGACATGGAGTTGGTACGGCGGTCGCGGCGGGCGGATCTGGTCGGACCTACGGAAGGTGCACGGGAACGGGAGCGAGAGCGATGAGGTGGAGATGGGGAGTGGCGGTACTGGAATGAAGCGGGCGGATCAGGATGTGGTGCATAGCGGATGGAGGAGTCAAGTGTGGGGATGGCGGGGTTGAATGAGGCGTAGTCAGAGTGGTATATGTCGTGTTGGGGCTGTTGCTGTGCGGGAGTGGGAGCGGAGATGTCGAAGATGTTGTGTCTGTAGGCATCGGCACCGGGGGAGCGGGATTGGGTTGATCGTTCATGAGAGGAGACGTGGGGTGTCTCGATGAGAGTAGCGAGCTCGTCGGCAAAGTCGACCGGGTGTGCGTGATGTTGGGTCGGGTGTATGTGTGTCTGCGCAGGGAACTTGCGGAAGGCGTCTGGTAGAAAGGAGATATTGGGAGGCATGAAGAGTGGGTCGTCGCGGTCGTCGTCTGCAGTGGAATTGGGTGATGCGGTGTGTGCTGGGGATGGCAGCTGGAAGCCATCCTGTTTGATGAGTGCAGGATATGACATCGGGAGTAGGAGGGCAAGAAAAAAAAAGAAAAGGAGATAAAATATAACAGAAAAATTAAAAATGGGACATAGACCAAGTCGTCCAAATATCTCTCGGGGTCTCGGTCCGGCTATGGGAATGTCAGGCACTGGCACATCTCATTTATTTACGTCTGTTTATTTTCCCCACATTCTATTTCCGTCAACGGTCCCGACCTCGGAATTCGAATTCACCAACCCTCGTTTTCATCTCCGACCCCGCGGAATGCTCTCCACCTCTTCCCCTCTCACACTCACACCCATCTGCATACATTTCTCCCCACCCGCAGTTGAAACACGTCCCATCATCTCAACCCCACCGCCCTCCACCCTGTCATCCGCTCGATCACCTCCGAATCGGCCCGATACATCCAAATCAGCACCGCCGACCGTCTCCAACCGCGTATGTATGTACGTGCCCGACCTCTCTATGTAATAATATCACTCCTCGCGCCGATAACACGGCACAAACCAAACCTTGTCTCGTTCGTTTCCCGATTCAATATTGTGGAATCCCATCCGCCGGCTCAAAGCGCGCATACATCCAAGTTTGCATGCATAAACGCGCTGGGTATATGCGAACACAACGGAATAGCGACTTCATAGATCGACCAATGTGAACGAACCCTGCCCACTAGTGCAAACACCACTATCAATCGCGCAAAACCACAGTACCCCAAGAAACCGAGCCCACGTCCCTTCTAGAACAAGAACCCAGAATACGGCCTTAGATAGATACCAGTATTTTGTCATCCAAACACCTTACCGATAAGCCTCAGCCCAAAATAACGCGTGTATCGGAAACGGCTTGATCTCCTTTCCGTTTCCTCCGTGGCGAGCGGATGAACAATACACCCGGTCGCAATATCGTCTGGAATGTCAACATCACAGCCCTGTACATTAGGTTAATCTAGCAATCGTCATGACACTCCCGTTTGCGAAAGTCATCCAGACACCACAGATTCCGAAACGAGGATTCAAGAACCACATCCCACCTTATTCAAGCCGCCCGACTTCCTGCTTCTCCCTCTGCTTCGATCCCCATGTACATGTCCGCGGGGCCACAAACAGCGCGTCGAAAGCTTTGGGGGGAGCACAAAATGCATTCGTAGTGTTTCGAGGGAGGCCAATGCGCCAACACCTAATATCACCGACCTTCATTTGTTATAGGTCCCTTGAACATCCCTCTTAGAAGTTACAGTTCGCACATCGTGATACACCAACACCAAACTCGTCGATATCTGTACATCGCGGTGTAGACGCGTTCGACATGTCGACTCGGATGATGCGTCTGTCGTCATCAGTCGCAATTGCGTCGCGATCGTACCTCGGTGCGCGTGCCTGGCTACTAATCATACATGCCCGTCATGCACTTTGTATCAATATACATGACATGACCGCCGACATTCCAGTCCTCCTACGTTTCGTACCTTGTAGGTAACGCGACGCCGCCTACATTACATAACTATGCCAGGTCACCAACGCGCGGTCTGAAAAACGTAGTAACGCATCGTCGGGCATGGTCGACGGTGATGTACTGGAGCGAACCAGCAGGTCGGGTACGTACGACTCCGAGATTCGAAGCCGGCGGTAAACGGCTCAACGTTTGAGCGAGGAATCGCGCCCGCGGCCTCGAGGTTCGCCATACCGGATGGCCCGTCCCGGGGGAACAATCATGATAGAGAACCGTACCGCGCTCGGGCTACCGCTTCGTCCTTGGCATAGGGGTTAAAAGAAGAACCACGTGTGGTACGCGCATCGCGTCGTCGGTGAGGAAGCGGTGGAAGCGTGGATCGTGTTTCTTTACAGACAGGATCCGCGTTGCTCCAATGCGATCGACGGACCCACATATGTTGTGGAAGCGATAGGTGCAATACATCGTATCGGAAAAGGCCGACCTCTTCTTCTTCTTCCTGGATTGTACCTGGTTGAAGCGAACACCCTCCCATCATGACGTCGTTATCCCCTAATGCGTGCGGGTGCAGTAGAGTTTGCGTTCACGTGGCGTTTAGGCGAACAACCCTCCAACGCGTCGACGATGACGACGCAAGCGAAGCAGTAGCATTGGACCGTAACGCGTAATGCAGCGCACTTTTGTTGAATACAAGGCTATCCTGGTTGCCATCAATCTCCGCCATCACCATTATTATGTACTTGCCAGGCGTACATGTTGTCGTTGCCCCGCCTAGACCCCACCCCCTCTCTTCCTCCCTTCCACTAGTACTCTCCCACAGGATCTTACGCGTTGAACCCCAGTCAAGAAGGGGCCCAATGCGTCGTA
>JBBPNU010000718.1:0-13830 GCA_038091055.1 Leccinum angustisporum
CATTTCCTTGGCATGGTTGAAAGACATTGCTAGGACGGGGACGGTTCCATCCGTGGATGAATACCTTGTGGGAGGATCTCATGTGGGATTGACTGTCGGTGAAGATGTTCTCGAGTACGCTCGGCGGCTAAATCCAGTTCCGACGGTAGGGAGAGACAAGGGAAAGGGAAAGGAGAAAGATGTGGATTGTCAAATGGTGGATATCACAGATGGTAACATAATTTTTGTCAACCCTTGCTTGCTTTACTGTGCTTATCCCGCCAAGATCATGTGTCCGACAGACCCATGTTCGTCAAGAACGTAGGTCTTCTCCGAGATCCCGCACCTCGAAGACCGGATGCACTGTACCATGATAAGATGTTAGGGCCAATGTGTTCCCCACTCGACGGACTGTTTGGGAAACCGAAGTTTCTAACCCATGAGTCGGATCCACCAGAAGAAGCGGATGCTCACGAAAACCTTCCTGCGACCTCCCCCTCCCCCTCCCCAGTCCCACCTCCTTTGAGCAGCTCTCCGGCCCCCGCCGAGTTTGAGTTGCCTCCTTCCAAACCCACCCCTCCCAGTTCCGTTCTCTTAGTACCTGCACCGTTCACTCCCCTGTGCCAACCTCGGCGCTCTATTCAGGACACCACAGCCAAAATTGATGCTCCCCAACCGTCGGTGGAGGCCCAAGTCCGGATTCCATCCTCGACGTCACCCTCGCCGATGAAACTCCCCCCTTCGAGTTCGATACCCGACGCATTCGCCTCGTCCTCGCCTGCGCGTCTTCCGGACCCGAATGCCATCGCGAGAGCGCTCCACGAGAGCCTAACATCGCTACTAGGGAAGCGGCCCATCGCGGAGGAAGACGAGACTATAGAAGACGTTGGCGCGGCGGGCGGCGGGAAGAAGGGGAAGCGGATCCGACCTGGCTGTAATGTACGTGTACTTGGCTACTCGACATTCTGCTCATGCTCACGCTTTTATTTGTGTATTGTACGTGCAGATGCCATCACGGCAAGTGTCTCACGAGAACGTCATATCTCCCCCTCGTCCTGTTGTTCCTCCGCCGGTCCCTCTGGGAGACGTCGACATGAGCCTGTTAGATGGGTTGGGAATCTGTGGGCTGAGATCGACAGAGGAAAGCCTGAGGGTGACATATGAAGATCCGGGACAGGCTGAAGAGAGGCGGCGATTGCTGAAGATGTTGGGGGAGGATGCTGGGGAGAGTGGAGCGAGCGCCGCTGGGGGTGTCGATGTAAGTAGAACCCGACGGTCCAAACGTACAAAGGCAAAGGTTCCTGGATTTTAGGTGAGAGACATGATGTAGAACGGTATATTGGATATGCAGTACATTTATGTTTGAAAGGCCATAGGCCTCTACGCGGGCAATATCCATCGATCTCGTGTCTGATTCAGTCATCTCCGCGTTTCCTACTTGACTTTGCTAATACATTTGCTAGTAATCCAAGAAATTGACCAGACCAGAAGTAGAATCCTTCACCTCCACGGATCAAATAATACCTTTCCGCATCTTCCCTTGTCAAAATCGTCGTACGTCTGCGCCGCGACATCAAACCCAACCACTTTATCCACCAGGCTCACCTCACCTCCGACATCACCAAAGATGTCTTGCCTTCGGAGTAGCAAGTCGAGCGCCATGGGGAACATTGCCCGCACTGGGCATCGCCCAAAATCAAGCGACACGTTCTTTCCGTACAGCTCCCGACCAGTGTATGGCACTTGCTCCTCTCCGTGTACACCCACAGATGTAATGCACCCGAATGGTCTCACTAACTCATACGCGAGGGACAGTGCACTCGTGTTTCCAACGACCTGTATCACAAATATCAACCATAAAAACACGTTAATGCAAAAGATATCACGCGTACCTCCAAAACAAAATTGCATCCAATGCCCTCCGTCCATGTCGTCACGATATTCTTGCTCGCTGCGATATCTGACACTTCCAGATGGCCATTTCGCTGTTTGCCATATGCCTGCGAGACCTTGGCATAAATGGATTCCACTTTCTTGCGTCGCATTTCCGTCGGGTCGACTGCGACAATCCGGAACTCGGCGTCCCTTGCATAAAGTATGTCTAGCAATGCGATGAGCGCGCACTGTCCCCGTTCAAATATAGATTAACAATTGTGCTAGATCCAGCAAGCCATTCGTTGACTCACCACCCCCACCGGTCCAAGACCAATGACTGCGATCGTCAACGCCTTGTCTTCTGGCTTCAACGAGACAGGAAGACCACTCTCCAGTGCAGCAGCTCCAGCACTCTGAGGGTACGGCCTTGACGTCAACATCGGCTGTATCTTTGGATGGTTCAATGCCTGAAAGGCTGCAAATACGCCAGTCGGTAAGATATCGCATAGCAAGAGCAACGACGAGTCAGCAAGTTTGCCGATCGTCTGTTTAGTCTCTTGATCTGGACGCGCAGAGACGGACAAAATTTCGTCGAGATTGTAGAGCGTACCACCCGCACGCGGCACGCGGACATACTGGGCTTGTCCACCCGGAGTGGACGGTATCCCGAAAAGTCGACTTTCGACACATCTGCAAGTGAATCCAACGCGGCAGTAACTAATGGAAGAATTCATGGTAATCATCGGAAAGGAAACATAAACATCAAGTTCGAATTGAACGCACTGGCATTCTCCACAGGACACAGTGAACGGTGAGACAACTTTATCTCCGACTGTAAGAGTAGAATATAGACGTGGCCGACCTGTCGCCTCCGGTCGGAAGTTTGTACCGAGTGCGACCACTTCTCCAATGAATTCGTGTCCACAGACAGTGCTGATCATCGATACCGTTCTTGTCACAACCCCTGGATCTTTAATGGACAACGCACGGTTCTGTTACTCCCCCATGACCACGGTAGATATGTAGATCGCTGCCACACAGCCCTGCAAGCTACAGCTCACGAGTTTGAGGAAAGGAAGACACGGAAAGGGTATTATGTGCGTACCTTAACTTTGACGATTGCATCGTCCGGATGTTCTATTCTGTGAGACTAGTATCAGTACCCTGATTAACAAACCGCATGACCTTGGTCCCAGGGAACGTTGTCATCATGCTGAGCGGCACCAGCATGATGATGAAACGTACTACGGCTGCACTCACTTTGGTATAGGGACTTCCTCGACACGAATATTGTACGCGGGAGGGTGCCAAAGTATTGCTGATTGCATTATGGTGACCGACGAGTGTAAGAGTCGACGATACAGATAAATTGAGATAATACTAGAGGTTAGTATAAATAACTTCCTGATCGTATGATTCGTATCGCCGCTTTGCGCACGACCTCAGCCACCAATCCACTGGCTCCCTACTACCAAGAATGTCTCCGTCGTCTGCGCCCGGCCGATAAGCGAGTATGGAGGACTCAGGCAAGGATCAAACAAGATGGTGGAATGCACTGAGGGAACTCAGATATCAAGATGGCAGACGCCACCGACTCTCCCAGGTCAAGGCAGGACAGATCGAACCTGGTTCAGGGATCTCACCGCGCAACTCAGACAAGTGAAACAAGATGTTCGAGCATCCAGGGCCCAGGGTGTAATGGTGGCAGACAATTAGCTGGCGACTCGAGTCTTCCTGAGAACACTCCGAGTCAACGGTTCAAGTTGTCGGACTCTGTACAAATTTGAACCAAACATACGCTGCGGGCCGGCGGGCGGCCCTCGGGAAGTGCAAGCGCGAGTCTACCACAAGACCACTCATCTGCATCAGTACATCAGGCTGTAACTTGTAAGTATGACATGCGAACCTGTATCTCACAGCCGTGGCAGCCGAATGATACATACGTGGGTAGGTGTGCGCATGATCACTGATTGCCACTGTCGTCCGCAACACAAAATTTCCGAAAACAAAAGTCCGATAATGGTGATTTCGGCGAGTCCCTCGTTCATAGACCATTACCCGATGGATGGACGATGAACGATGAACGATGAACGATGAACCTCCGAATAATCTCAGATTGAACTACCTGAGATGGAATCCATCACATTGTGGAGCTAGAAAAAAGGTCACTCACTCCCTCGATGTGCGAGGGGATGTCGAGGAACGCCACAAATTCGGATCGTCCGGGCTTGAAAACCTCGATCGCCTTACCTTGATACCATGAATGTCTAAAGCAAGCAAGATAACTCGGCGGGCGATTCCCAAGGCAATGTCCGGTTTCGCTTCTACATATATATCCCCGAGCCTGACCATGAGGCAGGTGCGTGTGGAAGGCAATCGGTTACGGCATGCACCAATTAGTACCTGAATTCTATAAGTACTGTTTCATACCCTCCGAGGGCTCTCCGTCTCCCAGATCCATCCAGTCATGGCGTCAAGCGACAGTCAGATGATCGGTGCCGTGCTCATCGTCCGTCACGGCGATCGACAGGGTTTTTATCAAAGCCCTACGACCTATACTGCGACGGCCACCCAAATCACACCCTTGGGCAACGTAAGTCATCTATATCTCTCGCCGATAAGTCTTATCAACAGACTCACCGACTCGTTCTAGGAACAAGAGTTCCTGCTAGGCCAGTTTTTACAGTCAATCTACTTGAACTCTTCCTCCCCCTCATATATTCCTGGAATGAGTACTGGTCTCTTTGACCAGTTTCAAGTCGACATCCGCGCAGACCTGGGTGGTGAAAGTGGTGTCGTGTATGACTCATGTGTTTCGCTCACTCAGGGCCTCTGGCCTGCCACACCCGACAATAACATCACGATCGCAAACGGCTCGACGATCGTCGCTCCGCTCGGGGGATATCAGGTTCGTGCATCTGCTTTGGCTGCGACGTTTCGGCTGATACACATTCGACTGAATTGCGTTTGACAATCGTTAGTATGTCCCCAGTAAGTTGTCAGCAACGCATCCTGTGATGAAGTGTATTAACCAAGGAGTCAAGTCGATGCCGTGGACCCAAATCTAGATGTCTCTCTGGAAGGATTCTTGGATTGCAATGTCAGTGTTCTCCGGTATCCTCCTTTTGTCAATGTACTGAATTGGTCGAAGACGTTTGACACGCGTACGACCGACTTTTACAATTCAGAAACGTTTCAGCAGATGGCCAATCAAAGTGCCGCCTTCCTCGAGCTCCTTCCCCCTTATCTGGACGGACGATCGGTTAACCTGGAAAACATGGTGCGAATCACTATTTCTAACTGTGGTCTTTTCGATCGAATCTGACGTGCTCACAGTGGAATGTACGGTGAAATTGCATCACTTGCTTTATGCGAGCTAAATTATTTCCCCTAGATCTATGATTACATGAACGTCAACAGCATTCACAACGCCACGTTCGCTGCGGCTCTTCCACCCACCTTCCTCGAACAAGTAAGGGCCCTTGCAAACTGGCATGAATACAATGTCTTCACGGACACAAGCCCGTCTGGGATCGGGAACAGTGAGCAGCCATGCCACACATACTTACTGTTTGAGCCCACACATCCGATCCAGTCGCTGGCCAGGCCATCGTCCCATCCATTGTCAACGCGTTTGAGGGCATCGTGAACACGACGAACCCCGTCAAAATGATGATAACTGCCATTGCATACAAACCTTTCCTGTCTCTGTTCAACATGACGGGCGTGGCAGCTGCCAACCCACAACTGGCTGGAATAGGTAATTTTTTTGTCGCGACACGTTGTCCGTCTTTCCACTGAGCCGCATACCGTATGATAGTGGACTATGCCTCCGTTGTAGCATTGGAAGTACGCCAGCCAGGCAGTGGCGGCGAACCCGTGATTCGGTTTAACTTCAAGAACGGCACTGACTCTGGCTTTACGACGTACAACTTTTTGAACCAGACGGGAGATGTACCGCTGTCGGCGTTCATTGACGCTGTGGCTGTAAGCAACCTTTAATATCTATGATGTTCTTTTCGTCGACCTTGCATAGCGTCGGAACTAACTTGGGAATCATATCATAGCCCTATGGTGTCAATACCACGGCCAATTGGTGCAACGTCTGCCAGAATTCACAAGATAGGGGATGCGGTGCGCTCACACTCGCTGCACAGCAAGCTCGTTCAGCGGCTTTGTCGCCGATCAATCTAGTGGGCGCTGGGTTTCTGGGAGCTGGGTTGACACTCGCAGTGGTTATCTTGTCGTTCACCACGCTGATATTCCTGGGACTGTTGAGCTTTGGCAGGAAATCAAAGAGGTCGCATATGCCAGTGGGGGATGATGAGGTACGTTCTAGGAAAAACGACTGATTGGATGCTGAACCGTGCAGGTCGAGCTACGAAAACACCTAAGCGTTCATAGTTCGATTAGGACAGCCGGCACCCTCGAAAGGCGACAAAACGTTCCGTGAACGTTAAACAGTGATAATTCAACATGGATAAAGCAGAGGTCTATGAAACTTGTATACTGACGCGTGATGGAATGGGAATGTCCGTGATGTTTGATTGTAATCCAGATATTGAGAAAATGCGATGTTGTTGTTGATGTAGCAAAGTCGTGACCTTGAGATCCTATCACCTCCCATCACCTCCAGTCGTGGTCGCTGTCCAAGGGATCGCTGTCGATATCTTCGCCTTCGGAGGCGGAGTGGAATGAGTCTGGAAGGGCCATGTCAGATATCACAATTAAATGTTGTAAACAACTGTCGTCAGCACCTGAATCGTCCTCGTCGGGATAGTCGTTTTTGTAATACTCTTCAGCTGCGAGGGTTCAAGAACGAGCTTGAGCACAACATGACAATCCTGGGTGAAGTACAAACCATTAGAATCCTCGTCTGCCTCGTCCTCTTCCTCGGATTCAGAGTTGTCAGACAAGCCGTCGTCTTCTACGGAGGGTGGGAGGCCAGTCCTTCAAAAAATATCAGTCATATTGTCGAAATATCAGCCAATACACCTACACTGTCCCATAGTTCGCGGCAAACGAGTTCCACTCAGAGAACGAATACGGTCTCCTGTAGAATACGTCCCAAACATAGTCGCTACTAGTGTTAGCGTAGTATGGGGCGGCATTTGGGATGATAGAGGAAGAAGTTTCTTGTACTATACGCGGGATGCACAATGAGCTCCCTAATGTATGAAAATAAAGAGACCACGAACATGTTAGATAATCTTGGAGCATAGGGAGAAACTTTTCCATCTCGGGATCCATAGGTGGGAGGGAGGAACCTTGGTCTTCCGGGACTGCGTCATACATTTTGAAGTCGTTTCGCTGTGTGTCTTTTGACGAAATGACTCTCGGGCTGGAGGTACGCCAGTGGTGAGAGGTGCACATGAACAGGACGGTCTGGAGACGTACGGACTAGTGGGGCGTCTCTTCAATCTGGAATTTCCATCGCCTGTTACTCTGACTGCATATCGTCGAGCTCCACTATCCGCTGGTTGAGGCACAGGAGGAAATCTCGTCTCTCGACCGGGTGCTGTGTTCGAATCTAGAGCCAACCTCGAGATCTGAGACTAAGCGAGCAAGGCCACATCGAGTCGGTTTCAGCATGACAAGGGATATGATAACAGACACGGTTGACATGAGACCCACCTGAAGGCTCTGCCTCATTTCATTGTCTTCCCAAGTGTCATGCTCGACCGTCTGGGCGAACTGGAAGACATCGAGGCCACCGCGCGTTTTCTTCCGCCTGAATCGCGATTCGATGACTGCTTGCAAAGTGAGCAAATCTGGTCGACAAGCACATACGGCATGGTCGTGTGGCGAAGTGCCTACCGAGCGCGTCCAAAGGTTCCTCCGTGCGTTTTCGCTTGATGCGTAAGATGGTATAGGTGGGGTTTGGCGCCTGTCCGTCCATATCCCCTGTCCTGTATCTTCGTTCAAGCTTTGTGGTTGTCGTCGAACGTTGACGAAAATGTGTGGTGGTGGTTGGAAAGCAAAGTCAATATATCAAGAATTGCTGTCCAAGCACCGACGGATCACATAAGTGTCCACAAAGCGTCCGACTTATGTAATCCCCCTATATCGAGTCCGATCGCGCCGAGTCCCGACCGGCTCACATGATTATATGATTGGAAGTTATTGTCTTCTAGTTTTTATTGTCTTCTAGTTTGAAGCCCACTGGTGTTCAAGTCCACACAACACAATGGGCGAGGAGAGGGTCCAGACTCGACAAACTTCAGGTGTATCTGAGACCCTCGGGGCGTACTGTCACGGTAGTACTCGCCGCATTGCATCTCATTTCTGCCTTCCAATGCAAGGCCTGGATATATGAAACAGAATTCGCTATGCCACGCTCCATAATGACTTATTACCCCGCCCCATGTGGCGTATTCGGCCAGATCTCCTGCAGAGAACTACAATCATACTTATGTCCGTTTTTCTTGCTACCTGATCCTCTTACGTTCGAGGGAGACCCATCCCCTTCTGACCGATGTTATCTGATAATGCGACTGGAAGAATCCCGTGGAGTCAAGGTGCACAATTCGCCTTCGGATGATTACTGAATGCCCAGAAACTCGTCCATAACGACTTGACGTTTACCCCAAAATCAGCTCCTTTTGGCTGTATTATAGTGACCAATCGTCTCTCATTTGATCGTCCACAGCTGTGCAAGTTATCACACAGAGATCCACATAAATCCACGGACGGTTTGTGGAATCTACTCCGCCAATTCAAAACAAAGCTTGGCGAGCTGGCTGTGGCCGCATCCTGGCTTGGCTCTCCCAGACACTAGAATATGGGGACCATGATATCGACGGTTGCAGGTAGTGTGGTTAATATAAACAGCTGCATTGAACAAGGTTGTTGTTAACTGAGACAGGCAAACTTCGGACTTCTTCGTCGGCCGACGCGATCGCTCGGACTAAGTTGGATCAAAGCCTATCAGCATTAGTGAGAAACACCAGGGAGATTAGCCTTAAAGCGTTTGAATTCACATCGGCCGATGGCAAGAAAGCCGAAACCTCACAAGTATATAGATTTCGGAGGCTTGGTGATGGTTCGTAAGTCCATGGCAAACGCATCCGCCCAGAAAAGAGTCCAAGGGGACTACAGCGCAGACGATTATGTCAAGAACGCATCATTCTTCTTCTCCGACGAGTACACGGAGCCCATTCTGTCTTGGCTGAACGCTTGTCCTGGAGATAGAATCATAGACCTCGGGTGCGGAAGTGGCGAACTCACAGCCAAAATTCAAAACGTGGTGGGCGCGGAAGGCTTCGTGCTGGGTGTAGACTCTAATGAAGACATGGTCAGTCATTTCAATCGATAGAGACACCACTGCCATATTATGAATAGATTTCGAAAGCGATGAGGAATGGAGTCAAGAATACTCTTGCCTGCGATGTTCAAGACCTTGAAATACCACCTTCGCTAACGTCAGGAAAGCAGTTCGACGCGGCGTTCAGTAACGCTGCATTGCACTGGTGCAAACGCGATCCCACAGGAGTTCTCGAGGGCCTCAAACGAGTTCTCAAGCCCGGGGGACGATTCGTGTGTGAGATGGGTGGTTACATGAACTGTATCGGTGCGGCTCATTTGTCGGCTATGTCATCGAATGTACTCAGGAATTCGCAGGCGTCAGGAGCGCCCTGCACCACACCACAAGAAAACGTGGGCTGAATCCGGAGGAGATGGATCCTTGGTATTTCCCGACGGTGGAAGAATACCGAGTGGTGAGTTTAATCAAAAAGAGGTAATGGATTGGCGCACAAACTGAGGAGTGAACATTAACCGCCGCAGCTTCTGGAAAATTCCGGTTTTCGGGTCGATACAGTGACCTTGGTGCCGAGGCCAACGCCGCTCGGTGATGGCGGTCTTCGGGCTTGGCTCCGGCTCTTTGCACGGGGAACATTCTTGAAAACGGTCAGAGACGTGGATGCGGAAGGAATCATGGACGAAGTTGAGGAGATGTGTGGTGTTGATTGCAAAGATAGGGAGGGAAAGTGGTCGATGATGTATGTGCGATTGCGGTTCGCGGCAACGCTTGTTGGTTGAGGGCGACTGTTACATCCGTCACAGAGGTCGGACATGTGTCGAAATATCAGTGTCAAACTTCCATGGGTGATGGTACGTTGGACGGGTGACGATCAAATCGAGCGCTGTCTTGTGGCTGTCTGCGATGGTGGCAGTTGATCGAACTGCCAGTATCGCTTGTGTATTCCTTGTGAGTGTTCCGGGACGGAATCAAATTACTTAAACCTGAGAGGGTGACATCTGGAGCACTGTCGAGCTGGTGCTCCGATGTTTCGGAGAGACACCGAAGGTATTAATCGCCGCGAGATTATGGATCTGCCCAAACAAGAGCGTTGGTCGTGTCAGTAGCTGAGAGGTGCATGCATTATTATGATGGACCAAGGAAGAAGTTCCGAAAGTGCGGAACCGTAAACGGACCACCTCGGCCCGGCCGGGCCATTGACATATTCACCCCTCCTGGGCCTCACAGATGCAAACAACCGCCCACAATGCGCGCGATCACGTGCCATCGCGCCGTCCAAAGTCAACCGCCATCCCGTCCGTCGTCCGACGGTTACCGACGCCATCAATGTCCACGCACCTTCGCCCCGCCTGGCAGACCGACGATCTCGACGAAGAATGGGTCGACGAGGACGACCCTTCCCTCGGCACACAGTCCATCTCCCTCACAGCACCCCTCCCCGGCTTCTTACAAACACCCGCACCGGACAACGACCAGGACACTCAGCCGACAGTAGGCGGCACATTTCTAATTAGGGAGGACATTCCCCCCGCCATACTTCTTCCAAATACCCCTGGTCGCCAGGTCAAAAAGAGTGGCATTAAGGACTTCTTCAGCCCTTTGGCTCTGGAAAAGATGTTCGAGCCACCCTCACCACCTCCCCCAAAACCGCTTGCGTTGGCGCTCACTTCCGCCCCAGCCATCCCTTCTCGCTTGTCGCAGGCATTCACCCCGAATGATAGCCACTCCGACTCGGATTCGAGTGCACGCGAAAATACAGCCGATCGCGGTTCCCTGAAGTCGACATCTTCCACAGATCTCCTTCTTCTCCGTTCATCAACGGTCAAGACACACAACCCTGCTCTCGAGGGGCATTTTACCTTTTCTGTCCCGCGCCAGGTTCCCGGAGGCGGAAAGTACACCAAGTCGTGTGCACGGACCTGCAAATCCGCCGATGACAGACCCGAGGCTTCGCTTGTTCCAACTCCAGTACGATACATTCACGCGCGAGCATTTGTCCGCTATGGTAGACTCCATCGCTGTGTCTGGAGAGAGCGCCGAGGGTAATGCCTCTTCTAGTCCCGTTCAACGCGTCCTCTTCAAATCACAGCAAACGCCAGTCTCAGACGATACCCCCATTCGTAGCATCAAACGCATCAAGCTTAGTCCCACAAGTGACTTTTATGGTGAAGGGGTTGGTGCAGGAGCTATCGTGTCGCGTCCAAGGCAACCCCGAGTCGATTACGTCGGCGAGTCGCTTTCCCTCATGCAACAGATCAAACAAGCCCGAGATTTTTCTACAATTCCTACAAATGCGACTACGCAGACCCCCACCGACAAATCCCAAGTGAAGACACCAGTGCGGGCTCCTTTAAGTGGTGAGTCTGTGCACCTCCATCCAATGTATTCCGACCGGCTAAATCATCACGCAGCCCTCATGCCGGTCACCAACGAGAGAAGTGGATCTATCACTGGTTCATCCACTGCTGCGCCAAGTAGCCACTTCTCACTTGCCATCCGGCTTCAGGCAGCGAACCTCATGCAACAGATCAAGAACGACTATCACCGCTAGCAGTGCGCCCTCGTTTGTGAAGCATGCCGGGCCAGTCCATATCACGCACATTACGCCATCTGATGTCCCGTCACTTCCCCAGCGCGTTGGCAAGATGGTGTACGACAAGCATCTCATGAAGTGGATGAGAGCTTCCACACACCCGTCTCCCGATGGCGATGATATCAAAGATCAGACATCCGTCACGGATGCCGAGAGTGAGGATCCTTTTAGGGATATAGAGAGCCTGAGAGAGGATGATTCGGGCGGTGCGAATGTGGGCAGCGTCAATGCAAATGCAGAGGAGGCTCCGATCGCAGTGGAAGAAGAGGAGGAAGAGGAAGAAGAAGCCCACTTCAAGCAGGACGCGACCCGGATACAGTGTGACGAAGAAGAGGAACCCAACGATCAGGAGGAAGTAGACTTGACCTCGTTCACGTTCGGTGGTCCATCCGTCGCCGGGGTTCGGATCGTTCCTTCAGAGGAAAATAATGATACTGGAGAAGATACCACTGGTTCTGATTTTGAAGAGAAAATTGATGCTGGGGTGGATGCCCGAAAACAACGCACGCAGGCGATATTGGACTCAGAGGATGACACGTCGAACGATTCGCCGGATCAATTAGTCGCACTTGCTGAAGTGACACCAGTGGCGCCTCGCAGGATGTCCGCGATGACGACGCCAATCCCCTGCTCTCACCGTCCTGTCGAGGTCGAGAGGAGAGGGAGGGGGAGATGCCACGGCGTCGGCGACACCTCGACGATGACGACGCGGTACGACCTCAGCAACACCGCGGTACCGCGACGACGAAGAGGACGGGACGTCCCCAATACCACGACGACGTCGACACGGCGACGTTGCAACAGCAACGACTACGAGAACGACGACGACAGGGCGTCACGGCGGAGACGACGAGGGCGGGGAGAGGAAGGGGAGAACGGGGAGATGGCAGTGACACCGTGACGACGACATCTCGCATGGGCGAACGACGAGGACGGGGAGGACGGGGAGACGGGACGGCGTCAGCTGCAATGACGAGGACAATGCGACAAGGACGGCGGTGTCAGTGACGCGCGCACCGCAACCACGACCACGAACCGGCGAAACGACTACGACGACGACGAGGACGCTGGGGAGATGGCACGGTGTCGGTGACGCCGCGATCACGGCGACGACTCGGACGACGACACGGCCGCCACACTGGCACCCTCTCCCTGCCAGTGTGTGCTGCCAGTCCGAATTGATGTCCAGTATTGTATTTTATATTTTGTATGGACTCGGACTACGTAGTTTACAAAATAAACCTTTCGGTAAAATTCAAGAAAAAGGATGTGTACGGCTGTAATACAGTAATACAGTACTCTGTACTACTACGGCAGCCGCACCGCCGTGACTGGCAGCAGCTAAGATTGAAAATCATGTCTGTACTACCTGTACTACCTGTACTACCTGTACTACCTGTACTACCTGTACTACCTGTACAGTCTGTACTTTGTCTGTACCTAGTCTGTACCTAGTCTGTACCTCTGTAGGCTCTGTGCGAAATTGGGTGATTTGCTGATGCAGGATGCTGGGCACGCTATCTTGACGTTGGGGGCGGTGTCGATGACGCGAAAGCGCCGCCGGCGCCGTCGAGAACGACAACGACAACGACAACGATGTGGGAGGCGGTAAGGAAAGGGCGTGGGAAGCTATTTGCCATTCAACACATGACTAAATCGGGCGAGGTTGGATATTACTAATACTCAGCCACAGCGGAAGGTCCTGCTGTTCCTGACACGTGGTGGGCACGTGAGGGGGGGATGGGAGAGGTTGAGTTGGTAAGCCGGTTCCTTACACGTGATGACAGGCACGTGAGGGGGATGGGAGAAATTGAGTTGGTAAGCCGGTTCCTTACACGTGATGGCAGGCACGTGAGAGGACGGGGGAACTTTCAGAGTACAGATTAAGCGGCATATTTGGGGCCATATTTATTGCTGGTGTCGGGAAAATCAGCTAAAGAAGCCTTATAAAGAATGACGACACCATTTGGCACCATTCTTTATAAAGCTGACATCGTGGGAACGCTAGGTGGAACGACTCGGTATCACATGGTATATGGATGACATTAACAACAGTTTCGAAATCAAGCACCTTAAGGCAGGTGTTTACCGAGGGCAGTGTCCCCGTTCAAGATTGATCTCG
>JBBPNU010000719.1:0-13828 GCA_038091055.1 Leccinum angustisporum
AGCGAGTTTTCTGTAGGATTTGCGAATGTCTTCTTGGGATGCGTCCGACTTGAGTGCGAGGACGGCGTATAGATCGACGTCGGCCTCGCCAGGGAAGATGTGGGCGATGTCCGGGTCGTCCATTGCCAGTGCAACTAAGATCGGTGACGTGACACACGCATCGTCGGGTGTGACATTTGTATTTCGCCCAATGGGGATACAAGAACCACTAGTTCCCTATCGATGTTGTTTTTTCGTTCTTCTTGTTCTTGAGCTGATGGATTCGTATTTAAAGCAGCACGATACACCCCTCTGCGACACGTCACTTTTAACATGCACCACCCCCGCAACAATGTCCCCCGAGCTCATCTCGTGAACGCACGCACCTACCCGACTCCTGCTCCACGAACCCCTGTTGTGCAGACAGTGCCGCACGACCAAATATGTTCGTCCCTGGCATGTTTCTCCAATTATAAGCTGACTTTTTTGCAGCAAATTCTTTCGATAGGAAGAACGACGAGATATTCAAGGGCAATACCACTAGGCTCTGGGATGCCGTATCGCAAGCCTCGTTTCCGAATCCGTATCACAGAGAAAAGTGCAAAAAGCTCCTCGAGGGTCTCAGTATATATAGAGTGAGGATTCTAAACATGTGTGTGTGTCACCAGCTGATGCCCGACCAGCATCTCTTCATGAATGTTTACGTACATCTGCTAACTTGTTGTAGTGGCCGGTATGTCGGATGCCCCCTTTCCTCTGCATCTGGGCAGGCGACTTACTCAGAATACAGCGATCTAGACTTATTAGCAGACAAGGCCGACATTTGGAAGACGTGGCGCTCTGTACAGCGACTTGTTCACCATTCCTTGATGAAACAGGAACTCATTGATCTGGGCAAAAAGGTAACTTATTTCATTCATACAGTGGATTTTGACATACATCTTCATCAGTACCCATGTACCAAGCACCAAACCCTATTTTCTAGTTTCACAAATGATGATGAGGATGATGAGAGTGACCTTTTGTGTACTCTTTTATACTGTCGCAGAAAGTCGCAACTATTTGAACTGTGCGACAAAGCTGTTGAGTGGGGATGTGACTCTGACGCAGGTGAACTCGGCCAAGTCATTGAGTTAATCTGGTATGTGAGTAATCGTCCACCCCTGGAAGTGTCGCGCTTGATGGTTGATCCGTTTTCAGTTCCTTCAGCCTGGGAGACCTGGGAGGCCACTGCCTAGTCAGTCCATGCGTCGCCTGCGTGCCCAAATCTATCGCTTGACAAGGAAGTCAGCATATGTCCCACGTGGCATAAAGATCGATCCTTCGGCCATCCGAGTCTTTAAAGAGGGACGTCTTGATAATGGCGCTCACGGAGTTATCAACAAGGCAGTATATAATGGTCGCGAGGTCGCTATCAAAAGAATCAAGTGTGGAGACCTTGCCACCCAGAAACGATGCCGCCAGGTCGGGCTGGATTTTTTTTGGGATGACCTTTCTTCAATGCTGACTAAAATCCGGACTCCTAGATGTTCGCCTGCGAGGCCATCCTGTGGAGCACCCTGGATCATAAGAATATCGTTCCATTTGTGGGAGTCGTCATGGACAAGGAGAGTCTTGACATCAGGCTGGTCTCGCAGTTTTTCAGAAACGGTAGCATCAGAACGTATATGAAGGAACACAAATTCAAGTACTCCTCCGAGTCTACCTTGGCGAGGACATGGGCCAAGGGCCTCGCAGAAGGTCTGAGCTACCTTCACTCGCATGAACCACCCCTCGTCCACGGGGATATCAAGGCGGTGAGACACATTCCGAATGCACACTTCATTATTTCTGAGAGCCACTAGGATAACGTGTTGGTCGATGATAAATTCCACGCACGTCTCTGCGACTTTGGTCAATCTCATTCCTCGGATTCAGGCAAATATCTCGACTCGACACGTGTCGGTCTTGCGGCTTACAATCCCGTGCATTGGATGGCACCGGAACTCATCATTGGGGACGACCGCGTCAAAGCCACGGCCGAGTCCGACATATTTTCTTTTGGTGGTGTCTTGTACGAGGTGAGTTTCTCTTTTTTTTCGAATTGTGCCGAGGTTCACCCGGTCGCTACGGTAGATCATGTCTGGCAGGATCCCATTTGAAGGTCATCATATCGGAGAGGTGCAGGGGCGCGTTATGGATGGCAAACGCCCAGAGAGACCAGGATCGATCAGAGAGAATGATCTGCTCTGGGGAGTGGCCAAAGATTGCTGGGCGAAACTCCCTCGTAATCGACCGTCTGCGAGGAACATCGTTTCCCGCCTCGGATAGTAGACTGGTGACCAGGCGTCTAACAGAGGCAATCCGCTGGCAAGTGACGCGAGCTCAATCAATTAATACCGTACATACATAGTTCTGGACACGCTAGCAGCAGGAGCACAGAAGCATTCAATCTGAATACGGTACTTAAGGGTATGATTGCCGGCGAGGGTTCGATGATTCCTCCAAATATTGAACCTCAAGATCACAGACGAGGCAAACAACTATAGCATGGTATAATTGCAACAATAGTGACGTTTACACAGAAAAACTCTCTGGAATATGTGGAGTAGCAAATACAGTACAGCCGTTGACGCCCTTGTTTTTTCGCCAGTCAGGTGTTGGTGGAAATGCGTTTTTCAGGTTGGAGCCACGGTGGTTTCGAACTGGGTGATGATATCGATCATCTCGTGGCCATATTCTTGAGCCCATTCTTCCGTCTCATCAAGAAGAACAACGAGGTCTTGTAAACAACTGAGGCTTGACGGATGTTTTCCGCTGACGAGTTCGAGATCGCTGTCGCTGATGATCCATTCAATATGAGAGAAACGGTCGCGTTCGTGAGCTTGTTCACGCCAGTCGATGAGCAGATCGAAGAGTTCGTCTTGTTCGGACTGTGCACGCATCTTATTTCTCTTGTCTTTCGTTGTCTCTGAGTCGGATTGGGGGTTGTCTTCAGGGATACCGCCAGCGTGAACATTGCCGTGGAAGAATCGACTGAGATCGAACCCAGCGTTGGGATGGCGATCACAACACCAAAGTCCGGCAAAATCCAAAGCTAATAGGATATAAATATATTTTGAGATCTCGTACACAGTAGTCAAGGGAAAACGTTCACCTTGTTGCGATTTATCACCAAGGTATGTTGTGAAATGCTCACGAAGACAGGTTTGTGATTGAACGTATTGGATCGATGCTACACTGGTACGATCTTGCTTTGACGAGTTCTTTTCAAGGGTTTGAGCAAATGGCTGGTCAGGATCGGTGACGTTGATGCCTTCGAGCGAGAGTTCGAGTGCCCATGGCTCGACCATCGTCAAGAATAAACCTGTCGAATTGGGGTCGCGAGCTGCCCATCCGGCTCGTTGTGCTGCCTCAGTCATGTTTTTGCATACACCATATTCGATAACAATAGCGACGCCTCGTATATCAAGACCCTATATAATGTGTGAGTCTTGATTAGCTTTGAAAACGATCTTGAAGTTACAGTTATTGATTCTGCCGTTGCGTGAAGTATCCGACAAGTGCTGTTGGGCTGAGAGAACTGCTGGAAAGTTTGTTGCAGGTACTCGGCCGACATGATGGAGTGATAATGTTTTACAATGCCAGTATTTCGTAGACATTGTGGCAAGCGAGATTCGACAAATGCAGCTGCGGAGTTACAATCTTGTTCCGTGTCATGGAAAACGAGCGTTTTTGGGAGGCACATGGGAGGGTGGAACGTTGATGGGATCAGGAAAGAAAGATTTTCAAAGTTTCGAAGCGATCCTGTGATTGGAACAGTCGCATATATTATGTTCGGGTGGTTCGAGGTGATACGGAGCTCCAAGAAGTAACGCGAGAGTCCAAGTTGAGTTTTGAGGGTTGCGAGAACATGGTCCGGGAGCGTAGCAGATAATGCTTGCATTGGGACACCTCTGGAAAGCCGAGGGCGAAGATGGCCGATCATGCCATATGCTGGTCGAAGTGCAGCTTCTCCATAATGCGGTAGTCCAGCTGTATGTATATTATGAGCTTCGTCAATGTTGACGTGGTCGATCCTCCGGATGAATGTGTCATCGCGTAGAAGTCGGGCGAGGCGAGGAAGACGCCGCGGGTAGTATGGATTATATGCGCCTAGTTGCTCCGGAGAAACGATTAAATGCTGGAAGTGACCATCTCGGATACTCTTTCGAGCTGATTAAGTAACATCGCAAAATGTCAAGACGGGTTGCTTACCTCCCATAGGACTTCGTCTTGAGGAGTATCTTCGTTGATTGCAATCGTTTTGATCCCGTAGCGTTCACTCTCGAGCACCTATATGCGACATAGTATTTACTATGTGATCGGTGATGTCAAGCACTTGCAGTGATCATACCTGGGTCGTTTGGAGGCACTTCAATGGTGAGATCGTTAATGACAAGGATCCAGGACGAAGGAGCAACGGTATGAGTTTGCAAAGTGTCTTCCCGCTACCAGCGATGACGACGCAGTCACGACGGTTGAGAATTGCCAGGGATGCCTCGAGCTGGAATACACGAGGCACGACGCGACCTTCCGTTATCTCTGACACGATAATGCATGCTCGGACCGCATCGAGTTTATCTTGATCAGGGAGATGGTCTAGATAATCGCTCGGGAGTCGATCGCCTAATCTCGAAGCATATTGCATTATCGTGTTCTCTTCTGCATGTCGGATTCCCTCGACGGTCGTAGCGACGAGGGTGCGGTCCATCGCGTCCTGAGTCGGTGCGTCTTTCCGAGGTGAGATGTGGTCGGTAAATCTGATTTTCGGACTCAGCTCGAAACGGCAAATTGAGTTTTATCACTGTCATCATGATCCGACTTCACCGAGACCGCTACTGTATCATAGGCATTGGTATTGACCGTTTCTCCTTTTAGTAGATTACAGACTCCACTGTAGCCCGCCACGATGCCATTAGTCCTTCAGGTTCGCTTCGAAGGGAGTGAAAGAGGTACCGATCCAAACAAATGTACATGGAAATTCGTGAACAGGGGATATATCCGAAAAGAACTTGATGTTTAAATGTCTAATTGTCCAGCAGGATGATTTGATCTATGTCTGTTGTCGGAGCGGTACTAATTGCTGCTGCTCGGCCATGCCCTCCGCCGGGTTAGAGTATCGTCGATATTCGTCTATATCTGAGGGAGAAGAGAAATCAATCATTCATTTTGAATGCGTCTGGAACTTGCTGCTGGACAAGTTTATAGAACTGACCATGTATCTTGGAGTCGAGTAAACCCTTGTCGAAGTCGTGGAAGCATTTAAGACCGACCAAAAAGGTGATCAATAAGAGTAAGAAAGCGAAAATCGCTGCAGGTACGTAAATCAGTAAAAGGTCGATTGGGACAACGATTCTACTGACTGAAGACGGTAAGGGTTACACGGGTATTGATATATTCACCCTTGGAGTCCGGTAGATAGAAGCGGACCAGCTTATAGACTATCGTCGGTGTTAGTTTGGCGCAGACACTGTAACCAAAGTGTATGCTGACCGACTATGATGAAAAGACAGAAGGGGCCACGAATTAGCCGTATAGCAGAGGACGTAGAAAGCGATCTTACAATAAGACATGCATGGTAGCATCAATACAAGTGCTGTTGACATCATCCTTAAAAACAGATCAGCGGGTGGATTGGATGGTGAAGGGAAGCATTGGCACCATCTGATTTCATTCCGAACAGCGTAAGCACAACCGGCTATCAACATAAGGACCACAGGGAATGCAGCAATGGTGAGACCAAACTCGACAGTTTTTGTACTAAGGACAACGATGAGGAGCTGCCAGGACATCATATCAGCAGAGGTGAAATGAACATGAATGAGGTGCGTACCTGCATGGTGACGCCAACGAAACAGAAGAAGTCGAATTTGAGGAGACAGAGAAAGACCTGGTAAAAGTGGTACATGGCTATCATGCATACGGTAAGTCAATGGCACAGATCGGCGATTCAAAGATCACTAACACTTCAACTTGGGACCTTTCCCGACAACGTGGAGTATGGCCCATCTGATTGCAATCAAGTCTCGGAAAGTCGGGTAGCAACAACAATCTCACCCAAACTCTTTGTAGAGCTGTCTGATTGAGAAGATCAAAGAAATCCACGATGCGGCTACGATGCACGGCACAACTATCAGGTAAGGTTGTACCTTTCGCCAAAGCCATTCGCTATTGTTGGTTTGCACAAGCGCCGCCTTCGTCTCGTAAACTTGAATAGCAGAGAAAATAAGAAGTGCACCATGGAATACTGGAAGATGTCATCAGTTAATGGAACCCGAGAATTCAACGGGTGTAGTACATATGATGCCGATCAGTTGAATGATGTTTCTCATCCGTAATGCATCATAAGCCACCAAAAGCTCGTATACCCTGAGAAACACACATTAAAAAAGCACACAAACGGGATTGGAGCAAGAAGTACTCGGCCAGGATGAAGAGAGCGAGATAGCAGGATATCGTCTAGTGAATAATGAGCACAATTTAACAGCATAGTTGCCACGGCACCTTGTCAGGACCGTCACGAGAAATATCGCCCAGGTATGTATACACCTATCGAAGACATGTCTATCGTCTGGCGCCCCCACCCGGAGGCGAGACTCACGGTTCCGAAAGTGGATGCAACCATCGCGATAACCAATGCAGCCTCTGGTAAACAAATTGGCGTCGTTCGGTACATATTGGAGGCTCCACTTACGAATCACGACTGCAATTAACGGGGATTGAGATTGTAAATCGTGAGCAGGAAAATACTGTGCGTGGACGCGGTCATACATACGTGTGATGACAAAAAAGCGTTTAGCTCTGGTAGCCAATAAAGATTCCAGCGCCATCCAGGAGAGATGAAGCAAGCCTGGGGTGCCGAGGCTCAGTGACCGAGGTGATAATGGGATGGTCGGATGAGGAACGAGTGGTTCGACTCGCGTTGTAGCAATAGTAACAATTGCTGGGTCATCAGCCATGGCTGCCATGCTGACATCCAGCGCTGTGGGCCCTCGTTCTGCTGCGCAAAGCTGGTGTTCGAATGAATTACATATGTACCTTGGTTAAACCATACGTGGCCCATCTGATTTACCTAATAATGTGATGAAGCGTCTCACAACGATATCTGCGTATATGTACTTAGGATGGCGCGGGGATCCGTTAAGTCCACTTCAAAGGGGGCGAAGAAGGTATCGATTCAGACAAGTGCGGAAAAAAATTAGAAAATGTCCACATCCGTACGCTAGTAGGTATGAATGTACTTAAGTACATGAACATGAAATTCGCAGATGTGGCGCAGCCGCGCAAACCGTCGCTCCCGAGCGGGAAAATATCCAAAAAGAATAAAATCATTCATAACGAGTTCGTATGTAATTGCCCAACCGTCCAGAAAGATCATTCGATCGATATCTGTGGTCGGAGCGGTGATCCAGCAAGATACGCCGATTGTCGCTCGGTCACGTCCCCTGATGCTTTTTGTGAATATGAGTATTGTTGACTTTCATCTATACCTGAGAAAAAGGGGGAAATGAAGAGAAGTTAATCACCCATTTTGAACACGTTTGGAACTTGCTGCCGGACAGGTTTATAGAACTGACCATGTGTCTTGGAGTCGAGTAAACCCTTGTCGAAGTCGTGGAAGCACTTGAGACCGACCAAAAAGGTGGTCAATAAGAGTAAGAATGCGACAACCGCTGCAGGTATGTATATCAGTGGAGGTTGACTGGAACAACGATTCTACTGACTGAAGACAGTAAGGGTCACATGGGTACTGGTATATTCACCCCTGGAGGATGGTAGATAGAAGCGGACCAGCTTATAGACTATCGTCGGTGTTAGTTTGGCGCAGAGGCTATAACCAAAGTGTATACTGACCGACTATGATGAAAAGACAGAAGGGACCACGAATTAGCCATATAGCAGAGGACGTAGAAAGCGACCTTACAATAAGACATGCATGGTAGCATCAATACAAGTGCTATTGACATCATCCTTAAGGACAGATCAGCGGGTGAATTGAATGGTGAAGAGAAGTATCGGCACCATTTGATTTCATTCCGAACAGCGAAAGCACAACCGGCTATCAACACAAGGATCACAGGGATAGCAGTGATGGTGAGACCAAACTCGACAGTTTTTGTAGTAAGGACGACGATGAGGAGCTGCCAGGACATCATATCAGCAGAGGTGAAATGAACATGAATGAGGTGCGTACCTGCATGGTGACGCCAACGAAACAGAAGAAGTCGAATTTGAGGAGACAAAGAAAGATCTGGTAATACTGGTACATAGCTGTCATGCATATGGTGAGTCAATGGCACAGATCGGCGATTTGAAAATCACTAACACTTCAACTTGGGACTTGCCCCGACAACGTGGAATATGACCCATCTAATTGCAATCAAGTCTCGAAAAGTCGGGTAGGAACAACAATCTCACCCAAATTCTCCGTAGAGTCGTTTAACCCAGAAGATTAAAGAAATCCATGATACGGCTACGATGCACGGCACAGCTATGAGGAAACCTTGCACCTTTTGCCAAAGCCAGTCCTTATCGTCGTCACATTGTGGCAAGGTGCAAGTTGACACAAGCGCCAGCTTCGTTTCGTGAACTTGAAGAGAAGAGAAGACGAGGAGCGCGCCATGGAATACTGGAAGATGTCATCAGTTAATGAAACCCGAGAATTCAACGGGCGTAGTACATAAGATGCCAATTAGTTGAATAACATTTCTCATCCGCAATGCATCATAAGCCACCAAAAGTTCGAATACCCTGAGAAAAACGCATGAACAAGGGCACAATGGAATTGGAGCAAGAAGTACTCGGCCAGGATGAAGAGAGCGAGATAGCAGGATATCGTCTAGTGAACAATGAGCATGATTCAACAGCAAAGTGACTTATGGCACCTTATCAGGACCGTCACGAAAAATATTGCCCAGGTATGTATGCACCTATGGAAGACACATCTATAGTCTGATGCCCCCGCCCACAAGTGAGACTCACCATTCCGAAGGTGGATGCAACCATCGCGATAACCAATAAGGCCTCTGGTAAACAAATTGGCGTCGTTCGGATCATATTGAAGGCTCCACTTACGAATCACGACTGCAATAAACAGGGATTTGCGATTGTAAATTGTGAGCAGGAAGATGCTGTGAGTCACGACACATACTTGTGATGACGAAAAAGCGTTGAGCTCTGGTAGCCAATAAAGGTTCCAGCGCCATCTTGGAGGGAGGAAGCAAGCCTAGGGGGGTACTGAGGCTTGACTGAGATGATAATGGGATGGAGGTGAGGAGTGCAGGTGGTACGAGCGCTACTGCTAGAGCTGTAGCAAGAGAAATGGCCGAGTGGCGGCGGCAGTGCTCACAGGGCGGCTATGCACAGTATGTTTCATTTTCGTAATTAGACTCTCCGAAAACATTACTTATAAAACTAGTATTCGTCCCCTCTCAAGATACTCTCCTTCACAGCCCTTGCGACGAACAACTCTTCTTTCCACAACGATCGGATGTTTTCCATCGTCCACATCGTCCAATTGTCCTCTCCTTCCTTAGCATTTGGCGCAGAACCCACTGAGGTAGCTTTCTCGGCTCTCTCCGTGAGCAAGTCGCATAGGCGCACGACCGTCTTCCTCCAGGACTGTTCGTTCTCGAAAGATACCCTGGGTCGTCTACCAAGGACGACATCTCTCCATGTCTGAATGGTATCCTCGTCCGCAGTACCGGTGGCTACGACGAAATGGTATAGCCGCAATGCAGTGATCAGTCGCCACGACGGCTGTGCACCGTCCAGGGTCGAATGCAGTGTCCAATCCCTTTTTACAGCTTCAATATAATCAAAATCAAAACTACAGAGAAAGAGTCTTACCCCCAATAACGCTCCGCGATGAGTGTAACTTTGACAATCTCACCAAGTCGTACGTCTGTCAAGACATGTTCCTCAACTAAATCTTGTACGTCTACCACCCCGCTTGGAGCGGGCCCACTCTCGGAGAAGAGGTTCATGAATCCATATTCCACGAAGAGTGTTTTATTCGAATGCAATCCGTAAGTCAGAAGGATCTCGTCGTTCTCTTCTATCTTCACATTGTCGGGAGAGACGATGAACTTGAGTCCGTCACCGATCGAATTAACGGGAGCAGCATTCCAGATCTCAGCACTTGATGAGATAGGGATCATATTTGCCTGACCCGGAGTATGGTTGGCAAAGTCGAGAATAGGACACATGGTCAGATTGTCTGGGTCCGTCTTGGCGTGTTTCAGACGGTAATAGATGCACCGGGTGTTCACTGTTATGGGAGGAAATATTTGCATGTTTACCAAGATGCAAGGTAAGCATTACCGTTGAGCCAAGCCCACAAAAAGTCTAGGACCGCATCAAGTACTTCGAGACTGTTTAATCGTACTTGTGCTGTGGATGGCGTCTTTTTCTACAACTCACTGAGTTCGCACAGTACCGATCAGGTGAGAGAGGCTTACAAGGAAAGTTCGCACTTTGCACCAATCCTCCCAGAATCGAGTGTGCAAGTGATGCAGGGCAACTAGCACACTCGGAGGCAGGATCTTCAGCAACGAAACACGCAGGTCGTCTGCCTTGCTGAACTTTGATAGGACAAGCCATGTCAGAGGATGACTATCGAAATCCCTAGGAAGGACTGATATGTAGGGCCCAAAGAAAGGGTCCGCACTATCTTCATCAGCGTTCGGACGCCATATGAACAAGTGCATCGATATCAACTGCACGGCAGTCAACGCCTTGACCACCCGCACGTTGGGAGGATAGAGCCGTTTTAGTGTCATCTTGTTCATCAGTGCTTTCGGCGGGATTCCAAAGAGCAGACTTCCTGGCTGATTTCGTTTGTACGATTCATAGACAACAACTTGCCACAGCTCTCACCATGCAATCTGTACGTGCAAAGAGCCCCTTGCCGGCTGTGTGTGTGTGTCGCGTCAAATACGTTGGATAAACGATGACCCTGTTACTCAACCATAGGTCATCTCCCTGCAATCCACGGGGAGACTCTGTGCTTCAAAGCCGTGACCCTCCAGCCAAGTGAGCAGAGTTTTCCATCTGTGCTGGAAGAGCGAAGATTCGCCGGCCATATGGATGTTGATCGATCGCGATTCGCGAAGGACGACCGCGGGGTGCTATTTTACCACGACCATATTGATCACGAGTTGAACGCTGTTATCATCATAGTGATTATAATACCTGCCCCGGGCCGGGAAGCTTGGAAGGATCACACGGATATGAATATAATATCTCTCGCTATTCCGTCTCGGGTGTCCGATCATCCATCCCACCCAGTAACCTATCCTTGATATCGTTCTCCCAACAAGGTTTTCCCCTCCCAACATGTCCGTGTTCAACGCCTCCCGTTTACTCGGAAAGACCGTCCTCATTACTGGAGCGAGTACTGGTATTGGCAAGGTGAGTAACCCATCGGAAAGTCGCGGCTATCACCAGCTCAACCCACTCATCTCAAGGCCACCGCCCTCCTCTTTGCAAAAGTCGGTATATCTTCTTCTTCTCCTCGATCATACCCAAACATACGCCGAACAGGGTGGTGCGAACGTCATTCTCACAGCACGCCGAACGGATGTACTACAGAGCGTGGCAGACGAATGTGTCTCCGCACACAAGATAGCTGGCCTCCAGCAGGGTGGAAGATTCGTCCCCATCGCGCTTGATGTTTCGGACAAGAACCAGATTGCTTCGCTTCTGGACAGGATCCCAGCCGACCTCCGTCACATCGACGTTCTTGGTGAGCAGCAATGTCACCTTTCCCATCCACACACCCCGCTCATGATCATCTTTGGCAGTCAATAATGCTGGCTATGTCGTCGGCGTCGATCGCGTCGGCGATCTTTCACTCGAAAACGTGGAGAACATGTTCTCCGTCAACGTTTTTGGACTTATTGCGTTGACCCAGCTGTTCATCAAAGGCATGTTTTCACTGGCTTGCCCCCCATTCATGTGCCTTATCGATTTTCAGATTTCAAGGAAAGGAAGACAGGTCATATCATAAACCTCGGTTCCATCGCTGGGAGAGAACCTTATGCTGGAGGCAGTATCTATTGTGCGACCAAGCACGCTGTGAATGCGTTTAGTGGTGTATTGTTGAGAGAGCTCGTAGACACCCCTATCAGGGTGACTGAGATCCAGCCCGGTACGTTCCGTTACGCTCCGACAAGGTAGTCGACAAACTTACCCGCAATATCCCAGGCATGGTTGAGACCGAATTCTCTGTCATCCGTTTCAGAGGCGACAAGTCGGCGGCGGACAAAGTTTATCAGGGCCTACAACCATGTGAGTACTCAAACAGGTCCTGCAGTCATCCAGCTAATTGCTCATTATTTCCAAGTGGTTGCCGAAGACATTGCAGAGGAGATTGTCTGGGCGGCATCACGCCCACCTCATGTCAACCTTGCTGAGGTTTTTGTTCTGCCAGTGAATCAAGCAACAGCCACTCTCAACTACAGGTCTCCAACCTCCAACTTGTAGTCAGACCGCGGTCATAGAAATGTGTCTTTTAGACATCTGTCACAATACGGTGGGAACATGTGTGAAAATAAGGATACAGCAACGATATGATGAATGAAGATAAAAGTGTGTCCAAAGGGGGGCTAGCTCCTGCTTCTCTTGCTTCTCGACCTGGTCACTTTCGTGACGACAGGTTCTGGTTCAATGTCGTTATCGTAAAGATATTTCTTCACCACAATTTGTTCCGTAACAAGCTCAGGACATGGTCGATTGTCAATATCGACGATGTTTCCAAGGGTGTCGAGAGGAAGGTCCTAAAAAGCGTGATTCAGCGCACATTCAGATGACCTTGCCATGTTACCTACCTTTGATGTAGGTGCCAAACAGCCTCTCACAACAATGACATTCTTCGGTAAAGACTTTGGCTTGGGATCGACTTCATCAAGATAAACGGCAGTAGATAACCCTCGATGCCATTTGACTTGTTTCGCCGATTTGACTGTTCTATCCACACCCTCGAGCCTCAGTGGTTCGACGGTGCGCCCAGGTCTCTCTGGAGTCTCGTAATCTTCTTCATCTCCGGGACCTCGGCGGTGATTCTGTGGCATGGCATTTTCATCATGAACTTCACGCGCACCCAGAGGTGACCGTGTACCCAGTTCGGATTGTCCTTCCGTGTCACTGGCTCCCGAAGCCTCCTCGCTCATTCGAGCTCTTCTTTGAGCCCTTTCGTTCCTCCGCCTGTCTCTTTCATCCTGCTGTTTCTGCAATACCGTCCGTGCCTTGACCATCGGGCTTTCCGGTCTTAGGCCATCCTTGCGGATAACCTCCGTCACCAGCATTGCTATGGTCTGTTGATTCTTCGTCGTATTTGACGTAGTGAGTGCCTTCAGAGCAGTAGCGCTCATACCCATGAAACCATCGCCTTCCGACGCTCGCGACTGGGGTTTGCGACGAGGTGCAGGTGCTCGTGTGGAGGTGTTGCCGTTGAAGACATCGAGCACGTATTGTTGTTGTGCAGGTTTTCGACTGCGGGTAGTCCTTCGTGGGCGGTTGGACGGTTTAACGCTGTCGGCATCTTGGTGTAACGAAGAGCTCTCCTGCGTGCTAGGTCTTACTATGGGGGCATCACCATCTACCAGCGGGGTATCTGATGTCTCGCTCTTAAGACGTGCAGGGAGATGAGCATTCAAAGAAAGCTTTTCATTGGCAAGGTCTTCATTTGATGATGACGAAAGTTCCGAAAGTGGAGATAGATAGGGATCTGACGATTCCGGTCGAGAAGGATTTGTCGTTGCTGATGCATACCGTGCGGATAACATGCCATCCACTACCTTGCGGAACTTCAATGGTTGGGGAGCTT
>JBBPNU010000720.1:0-13814 GCA_038091055.1 Leccinum angustisporum
CCGAGATAGACTGAAAACCCATTCCCATAATACCGTCTGGAGGGAACCGAGAAATATCGAACTCGGACGAGTATTCATTCGCAGCACCAAGAGTCTGTTTGGTCGCCTAGGTAGCCGTCAGAGATGCTCATGTCGCAAGCCATGGGATTGAACATACGGTAAAGCCCACGATGGATACGATATCAGTGTACAGCTTACCAGAGATACTGGACCCATCCCCAAAGGTGATGTGGAATTTCCTATGCAGAAACAAAAGGTATTTCACCGCTTTCGAGGTTGAAGACGAACTTGGGTCCCAAAGAGTGTGACCGGCACAGCTCGAACCACAGGAAGACGACGGCACTATTAGATCGCTGTGTCGATTTGAACAAAAGAACGGAGTGTATTTGTCTGAAAATACCTACCTAGAACCTGTGTCGAAATCGACTAAGACAGATGTTAGAGCAAAGATATAAAAGAAAGGCGGAAAAAAACTACCAGTGAAGGACTTGGCAGGAGTGCCGATCGAAATGGTGCCATACCAGAGTGAAGCCTCATTACTATGAGTCAAGGCATCGTTGGCTCCACGCTTTCTGGTCCCATTCAGAGCATTGGGGTGCGGTTGCCCGGTGTTTACATGATAATTATCGAAGCCTCGGAGGATCTTACTAGAACCGCCATATGAGAGAATAAAAGGAAACAGCGCAAACGACGTACGCATTGACGGATGCTACATGGGAGTTAAGTGCATCAAAATTGACTGTTTTGTCACCGTTCACATATGCAGAGCGTTTGGCGATAGGGATCGTCTTGCTAAGGCTCGGCTTAGTACGCTGAGTGGCGGCAGCGGCCAAAACGGCCAGTGCAACGATTGATGTCACAAGAGCCAAACGCATCTTCGAAAGCTGAAATGACCGAGAGGATATCGAGGACTCAAACAGCAGCTTGCCTATCACATTAAATACGGACGCACATGAGCCGAAAATATTTTCTTCCCCGCAGCCTGCATCATATGGTAGGTTGCGGTGACAACCTTGAAACTCCTTTGGGCTGAGACATATGTGTGAGGAAGAATTAAAGTAAGAGCCTACCTCTAGTGCTCACTCTGCCCCAAAGGCTCCATTGAGTATGTATGTACTACTACTATAGCCTTGCCTAAGGCAGCACAAGTAACCAGAGATAGTGTCAACGTTTCGTTTCAAAGATTGGCTTATTGGTTTCGGAAGGATGGGTGAAACATAGATACTTTGCTGAGGGAGCCGCACTTGTTAAGGTTTTCTACTGTTTGGGCTCCGAGTCGGTCGACGTGTCTCACCTACTATACCCAGGCCTTCCGTGTGCGATATTGATCGTTCTTGTCAAATACTTGCCATTGAATGGTCGAACTCACTTCCAGGCTGCATTTGACCCCCGAATACTGTCTTCGGTGTGTTTCTTTGCAACGGACATTCACAGTGCGACGCTCGGCAAAGGCAAGAGCGACGACTCCATTGAGCGAGTCCGAGAGGGAGACATAAAAGGAGAACTTGTGGTGAGCAGTACTTGGTGGGAAGCAGGTACTATGACCCACCGCGTTATTTCTCGGCTCACGAGCGGTGGAGGATACGCATGTGCCTCGTGTAGGCCGCGATTACATCAGGAAGACGCTCGAGGACGCCAGCGTCGCTTGCTCGGTCCGTACCGTTCGACTTGTGTTTCGAGGTTGTGCTTATGGGGCTATTTCTTCAGTTCCTGGAGGTACAAGCTCAACACGCCTTCATTCGAGATGAGTCTTCCAAGGGACGTTGGGACGCAGCCCTTACAAGGTCTCTCTTCACGTTCATGCTGGAGGTGTTCGAGAGAACGGTGGGACGAGACCTCGGACCAAGGGTCGACAAGGGCGATAAGATCGAGCACGTGTGTTGAACAGCCAGACATAAGTAATAGATCGCCCACCTAAATGTCCTATGAAACGTGCGGACAAGGATTCAAATGTATCCACCTGTTTTTTACTGCAAGAACTGTCCGGGTTTGAATCGCAGAACTTGCAGATCCCTGTTCAGCGAGGCAACGGTGGACTCAAACATTTGGTCATGAAAAAGTGGTAACTTGACTTGAGAAGTTATTACTGTTGCCAAACAAGTGACAGGTATATCTGCTGCCACCACCCGCGGGTAACCTATGAGCGACGGCATTTATGGTAGGTGGGCCATTAGCTTCCGGTTCCCCGACTCCCACCTAGTGGGGAGGGTTAAACATTAATGCCCGGCAGGAACGTTTAACTAAAAATGGAAATCGCTTGTGATGCCAACTCACAAGTCGGACTTTGATTTTGACTTCTTGACTCGGTGACAAAGAAAAAGAATGAGGCGATAGATGTGAGTGTTGTGTGGGCAAATCGTTGTTCTAAATGCCATGTAGGTTCATTGACAAGATCCCTTGCATCGTGTCTCGTTCCCTCGGCGAGGCGTCGATTCCTTCGGAGGGTTATACTATAACCCGTCATACAGTTGAAATGCTCATAATGCATAGAGTCGTATCCCTCGTGAACACTCTTCCTCGGCCATTTTTGAAACATCTGAAGACCTTGTTACTTGTATGTCAAAGACTTTGCATTGTCATCATTTGCTATGTGTTCAATGTGATTTCGAGTTCATAGGATGTGTATCAATCTGGGACTCTCATCTAAGTGTTTTTCATCATGGACCCAACTCGTGTATGTCTTCCCCGACTCCCACGAAATGGGGAGGGTTTTGGTTCCCCCCAAACGTTATTGACCGGCCGACCAACTTTTGTTTATATTCGTGGTTGACTTGTCTGGTGCGGCTCGCGTGCTGTTCTGCTCTTATAATTCATGGATTGTTGATTTTTCTGAGTGACTCAATGTTGTGCTTGAGAAGTTCTTATTGAACTGCCAGTGTCGGGAGGTATGTCGCGGATGTATCGCTCTGGAGTCTGGATCTTGATTTTTTTAATGCTCGGTCTTCCGATTCGAAGCACCGTCTTCGTGGGGTCTCAGACTCGGATACTCTGGGCTTGGACGGTGTCAATATGGAATGGACCTCCCTTGTGCATCCCAATTCCGTCCCTGCCACCAGCGTCTGACTTTGTTTTGACCTACTCTAACTCATCAAGCCGCGACATGAGAACATAAGCCCTGAAAAGCTTGCACTGCACATTGTTGAGATCAGTTATCTGCAGCCTGAGAGTACAATATTAGCATTGCCACAAGTTTTTCTACCACAAGGTGTTCATTATATTTGAATAGCATGTGTTCACTGGATTGAACTGATGTCAATGACATGCAGTAGTCTTCATTTGTCTTGGCCTGGAGTCGGGTTCTTGGCGCAAGTGCGCCACTACGATGAAATGCGACCGGTGCCTCGCGCGCCCTCGTTCGATCCAAGTATACCTTCTATACTCTTGCCAAGCTTGAGAATCGAAGCAAAAAAAGTAATGTGCTGCTATTGGTTCTCAAGATGAAGAGTTCAAGTTTCGGCCTCCCACCAACTTGCAATTTTTTTTTCAGCCTCTCAACGCGGCAGCATCACAGATTCGTTGTGCAAAAGATCGTGAATATTTTGGTAGTGCTGGCGAGATGAAAAAAAAAAGAATTACAAGAGAATTGTATAACACTCCATTTCCTATCTTTGGACCAGCCATTTATGTGAAAAAAAAAATTCAAGCAAGGTTTGCAAATCCGACTCGTGAGTTACCATAGTCGAACGTAGTGTAGACGTTCTGGAGAAATAGATCGCCGACAATCCATGTTGAGGCTAGTCACAAAGAACGAAGGGATTCAGTGATCAGCGTGCAGTCCTGCAAGAAATTCGGATGGGAAAACTTACATGAAATGACGTTCTGACCGATAATGCCGCTAACGCAGTCAGAGGAGCCATAAGAAATCTGCCCGATGTTCAGGACCGAGGCAGGAATGGTGAACTCAGTTCCGCCAAAAGTAAGGCTTATGCTGGGGAATGAAGCGCACGGGACTATAGAGTTGTCAACGGAGCCCAAGTGCCAAATATTAGAGAAGATCTCACAAGTGTAGTAACCCTCTCCGACGCTGCTCGGTGCAGCTGTACCACCAAGGGTATTATGCAGCTCCTGGACTTGTGACGGGGTGCCAATGATGTAGGAGGTACCGGTGTCCATGATACAGTCTACATCACTAAGAATAGTCTGGCCGTTCCCTTGAACGCAGTCCATTGTCACCTGCCAGTAACCCTGGTAGCCCAGTCAGTCTGTGAACACCCATGAACATTGAACTTCGGCTCACCTGCACTGTTACAGGGGTGTACGTGAAGCTTCCAGTGTAGAGCTCTGTGTCTGATCCTCCTATGCACAGCTCGCCCCCAGAAGAAGTGAGCTTGAAAGAAAAAACCGAATCGGTTACCGCTCCCTCATTAACGAGCGTCTCGAATACGGGGATCGCCCCATAAGCCGAGATAGACTGAAAACCCATTCCCATTATACCGTCTGGAGGGAACTGAGAGATATCGAAGCCGGACGAGTATTGATTCGCAGCACCAAGAGTTTGTGTGGTCGCCTAGGTGGCCGTCAGAGGTGCTCAGGTCGCAAGCCATGGAATTGAACATACGGTAAAGCCCGCGATGGATACGGTATCAGTGTACTGCTCACCAGTGATACTGGACCCATCCCCATACTTGATGCCGAATGTCGCATCCAAATCTTTCGCGGTTGAAGACGAACTTGGGTCCCAAAGAGTGTGACCGGCACAGCTCGAACCACAGGAAGACGACGGCAATATTAGATCGCTGTGTCGATTTGAACAAAAGAACGGAGTGTATTTGTTTGAAAATACCTACCTAGAACCTGTGTCGAAATCGACTAAGACATATGTTAGAGCCAAGATATAAAAGAAAGGCGAAAAAAAACTACCAGTGAAGGACTTAGCAGGGCTGCCGACCGAAACGGTGCCATACCAGAGTATAGCGTCGCTACCTTCAGTTATGGCTACGTCGGCTCCACGCTTTCTGGTCCCATTCAGAGCACTGGGGTGCGGTTGCCCGGTGTATGCATGATAATTATCGAAACCTCGGAGGATCTTACTAGAACCGCCATATGAGAGATAATAAAAGGCAACAGCACAAACGACGTACGCATTGACGGATGCTACATGGGAGTTAAGTGCATCAAAATTGACGGTTTTGTCACCGTTCACAAATGCAGAGCGTTTGGCGATAGGGATTGTCTTGATAGTGCTCGGCTTAGTACGCTGAGTGGCGGCAGCGGCCACAACGGCCAGTGCGAGGATCGACGTCACAAGAGCCAAACGCATCTTCGAAAGCTGAAATGACCGTGAGGATATGGGGAGTAGATTCGACGAGGCAAACAGCAGCTTGCCTATCACATTAAATACGGATGCACAAGCCCAAAATCTTTTCATTCCGGTAGCCTGCATGATATGGTAGGTTGCGGTGACAACCAGACTCCTTTGGGCCAAGACATATGTGCGGATGAATTAAAGTAAGAACCTACCTCTAGTGCCCACTCTGCCCAAAAAGCTCCATTGAGTATGTTTGCACTACTATAGCCTTGCCCAAGGCAGCACAAGTAACCAGAGATCGTGCCAACGTTTCGGTTCAAATATTGGCCCATTGGTTTCGGAAGGATGGGTGGTACATAGATACGTTGCTGAGGGAGCCGCGTGTGAATACGAAAGTTGCTCCAACTTCGAAATATCCATTGGCATCAAGGTTTGTGTGGTGTAGACTTTGGAGATGACTTGGTGTTTGAACCAACCTAAGACAGTAAGTATCATAGGCAACAATCGTCGCAAAAACTACCGGGACGTCAGTCGTGATCAACGCCAACGCCAACGCCAACGCCAACGCCAACAGTATTAAATTCGGTTACAATACTAACCGATTATAAAGTTTTGAGCTTCCGCCAGTTGGCAATCAAGGTTCGTGCAACGACAAGAATATCTCACCGTGTTACGTTGTGACAAGACTCCTCTGTACTATGTAGGCCAGATCTGAGTCTATTCGTGATTCAAATAGTCCAAAAGGAAGTAAAGGCGATCATACTTTTTTTGTCCGGGGCAGGGCCGCCTCACTTGGTTATTATGTTAACCGAGAGCCAACCACCCTTTCTGTTGTTAAGGCACATGTGCCTGCGAAGTCGAGCTCAACTGGTAACAGGCTCGCAACCAATAGACACAAGTGAAAGTACTTAGTTGCTATCTCGCTCTCGAGCCAATCGCACGCATGTCCATCTATTTTGCTCTGGAAATGACAGTGGCAGGCTGCCCATGACGGTTTGTCCTAGAAGGCATCGTGGGATGGTAGGCACAGGCCAGGACCGCTCAGGCCATTGTTGTCAAGTACTCACGATCTCACCCACCTCCTGGGACCTGGAAGGTACACTCATGCTCATGCTCTCAATCTTGATCTCTAGATGCGGCCAAAGCTATGGTCCTTTGGATGAGTATTTCATGACATCCGGCCTTCCCTTGTATCCAGGTTACAAGGAATGAAGGAAGGAGAAACTAACGCGAAAGTATGCAGCGTCAATGTCAGTCTGGTCAATGCATCTCAGCGATCATATGATTCGGTTGGAAACAAACACTACACACTCACGATATTCCGTGAATTGGAAAATGGCAATGGGTCCTGGGTCCTGGTCTATGAAACAGGTCATGTATATGTTCGAGGCAACCGGTTGAAAGAGTACGTACCACCATATGTACGAACGGTCTCCTTGGCTATACTATAGAGTCACCGATTCATGTCTTATGTCCTGAACACGCGAAGAACACACAAATGCTCACTAGACCATTGTCAGAACCCAAGTAAGCATACGTTGCATATACCTCCATGAAAGTCGCGCTAAGAGCGTTCTCGCTCTGAACGATCGAATTGATGCATACAGTTATGAGAGGCGCACGTTGTCCTCCGTTAGCGTCTTTCCGTTCTTGACAGATTGATAATCGATTACACCCAGCATGGGAGCGACGCACGATGATCGCTAGGTCGTCATGGTGTTGTTGCATCAAATCAAAGACCTCGATACGAGAATGTCGTGTCGATACTAGGTCAACTCGGTCAGCGCCGATACGTAGGTTGCCGTACACCTTTGGTTTCTTCGTCCCCAATTCCGGGGATCGTACCCCGCTCTTCCTCGGTAGCAGAGTCGGTAGTAAGCTGTAACAGGGCGACGAATCATACACGAGTATCCATCCCGAGGAAAATATAATTGTGCAAAAGACAAAAAGTATCCACTCGCCACGAGGATGGTTCCGCTACAATCGCGTCGACCATTGTCGTCAATGTAACCTTGGATCTTGATCAGCATTGGGTCCTTCAAGCTTTAGTCCCGACTGCCCGACAGTGGAACTGTGGAAGAATGGCAAGAGTGTGGGCTCTGTACTGGTGTAAATGTTGTTGAGGACGTACGACGTGTTGTAAGCGTCGTCGATGGGCAATCGTTACATCACGATAGGATCGCGAGTCCCTCATTGTTGTTGAAGGTAACCTCATAGAACGAGTCTAAGCCGCGTCTGTAAAATCGATCACAAGAATTGGCAAATTTATTTACTACTGAAGAGTGACGAACAATACCGGTGACTCGGTAGAAACTGAGGCTACTGTTATGAAGAGTACGCGAGGGTGTCTTGTCGACTAGCTCGGGACGTGTGCTCAGAGTGTACCTGAATGTGACGAATCAGTAGGGGCTTGCAACGATGGCCCGTTCCAAGTGTCCTGCTTGTGCTGGCACTGACTCGGAGTCTCAGCGACAAGAAATAAAACAAACGAAAAAACTCACCAATAGGCTCCTCAAACCTTAAAGCAGACCATGTACTGGTCCGAAACGAGTTGGGAAAGTTTTTTAGCCTCCGTATTGGGTAAGGTACTAACATAGAGGAAATGCGCCGGGCTGGCGAGGAATCGAGAGGTCTATCGCCGCTCGTGCAAACGCGTAGCAAGATGTCCTGTCAGTGAGCTTTGTGTTTTCAAGAACCGAACGAGAGATCTTGATAGCGTGCTGCAACTGGACTGGCTGTCACGAGGCTAGACAATGAAGACAATAAACAAGCAATGGTTCGTTCTGGATTAATTACACTGGCAGTCGTTCTGGATCCCGTTTGGCAGTTGCGGAGAGAGTTCTCGGTGGCTGTGTCATTCCTATGACTTTCAAGACTTCCAGTCTATCCTTTACCAAAGGGATCGTCCGCATCGCAGCTAGCACAGTTTCACTCCAATCTCACCGATGCACTCTCACAAGTAATTGCACTACCACCAACGAAAAGGGACACTCCTTCGACCTGCGCCTTTCTCTCCAGCTATGCTAGCGATGCCGCACGACAGATCTTCGAAGCACTCATCTGGGAAGATACACGGCCCATGAAGCAAGACGATCGCCTGCGCCAGCGTGTCCTTCTCCTTGCAGAGAAGCTCGCACCTTCCACACCAGGACTTGAGCTCAAAACACTACTCGATCTCTGCCTTGTCTTTCCCTCCAAGATCACTCGCTTGAGATCAATTTTGTCTGAGTCGCCCGACCTGTCTGCCACGTTTGCATCTGAAGTCGTCCCCGCGTTCACATTTCAACTCTCACCGTCGCGATCCTCAGGGCTATACGGTCTCCGAAAAACAGCTCGCTGCTTGACGAGCCTGCTTCGCCCCAGTCCACCGAATCTTATTCGACCGTTTGCGCACAGCAAGGAATTCATCGTCGCTCTCGCGCGGGTGTACGATGACGGTCTCACAGCCATCGCTCGCTTGTATGGCGGAATCCGGATAGACGTCGCTAACCGCGAGCTCGACCACTGGGAGAAACTATGGCTCGACACCAAAGTAGACATCGTCGACGCCTTCCATCTCATCGTGAAGACGATGGTACAAGACGTCTCAATGACATCGGGAACGAATCTTGCTGCCGAGGCACTGGCAGACCGGGCGTTTGGAGTCGTGTTCGCACTGCTCGACATCGTTCCACACTCACAGACTACGGCTGTGGGGTCTGCTGAAGCTGTCCCGTTCTTCAATCGCACCCTCGTCGCAGATTATCAGTATGCATATGAACTGAACAAGACTTTGGCTTCCGCGTTACGCAATGTCTCGCGTGAAGACGGGCGGATGGAGCTCTTGGAATCTACCTTGCGTTCCCTCGATGCCGAGTCGTCGGGTGGGAATGCCAAAGATCCTGGCGCTCTCAAACTGATCCTTCGTTCGTCCGGATCTGTCCCAGGAACATCCGGCAAGCCTGTATCCACCGATAAGGGTAAAGGAAAGGCGACGGCTTCCAAACCCATTCCACCTCCTGACCTTGATCTCGACTTGCGGGTGACACAAGTGCTGGATATATTCCCCGATCAATCCCCTGATTATATCCGCAAACTCCTGATACATCCTTCCTTCCCGTTCTGTGGCAACGCGGAAAAAGTCATCGAAGCTCTCTTGGAGGGAACTGCTCCCGACGAGGATGCACTTGCAGATAACATTTCGGAAGGGGTTTCGATCAAGGTTCCTGAAGTAGAAGTCCCGATGGAGAGAAGGAACGTGTTCAACCAAGATGTCATGGATCTCAGTCGCGTACATGTCGGAAAGAAAAGGTGCTACACATTCCCCTGCCGTTCATATGGGCCATTAATATCTCGCACACAGGCAAGAGGCATCGTTGACTAGGGACAGAGCAGAGATAGAACGAATGAAAATGGAGATACTTCGACGGGTAGAAGAGTTATCCGATGACTCTGATGAAGAGATTACAAAGCCCAAGGCGCTGGACGTGACCGATCTAGACGATGATCTCGATGAATTTGGCCCAAGTGTCGTCAAGGTTCTAGGTGATGGGGAGGACAGTGGTGATGAAGAAATCGACGGAGAGCGTGGTGTTGACCCCATCAAGCCGGAAACAATATTAGAACTGGCCTACATCCGAGACCCCAAGTTGTTCGACCGAGATGCTGAGACGCGGCGAAGCAAGTCACGCGCCGACCTCAAGCAACAGTCAGGTGAACATCACGTTATCAATTTTTATCTCTTAGAGTCACTGAGGCTTCCTTTACAGGGTGGACGGACGAGCAAATAGAGGGCTGGAGAATCATGCTCGAGAGAAACGTGAGTGTTCATGTATGGATACATTCCTATTCCTATTCACATGGATATGTGCTATCCCAGCCGAAGAAAGAACGCATATTGCAGAAGCATGAATTCTCCGGGAATAGAACGATAGACATGCAGATCGCGGGGACCTCCGAAGGTGGACCTAGCGGAAGACAACGTGGCGGAGGAAGGGGTAGAGGTAGAGGTAGAGGTAGAGGGCGGGGCACAAATACAGGTGAAGGAAGCGGGCCAGGGGAAAAGAAAGATGAAGTTGCACGACAGAGAGCGTTCAAGGAGAAGCACAAATCTAGCGGCCGGAAGAGGGGACACGACAAGAAGATGTCAAAGGCAAGTGCTGGTCCGACTGCATGAATTTTGAACGACTGCTGTTTTTCGAGATACATACACGGAAATGTAAAGTTTGCTCAAGAGGGGAACATGCCCTTGAACTTTGGATCGAAGGTCAACTCGACGACTTCATTCACCATCATGAGACCCAGTTCAAATTTCAAACTCGTATCTTGGCGCACAGGTGGATCCGGAGGCTGAACTGGATGGGAATGAAGTGTTGGAAGGTCAGGTTTATAGCTGGGATTTCCTGGACCCTAACGGGGTCCAGGCATTGAAAGCACAAGTTCTCAAACGTGAGTTCATACGCTTGCACAAAAGAAAAACGTAAAACAGCTGTTTCCCAGCCTCCCTTTCCTTTCATCCTCAAACCCTCAAACTTCGCTCGCCATTGAAGATGCCGAAATGGATAGGCGCGTCTATATCCCAGTCATCGCAATTTTCCGACCGCAGACTATACCTCCCATGTATCTCGTCGAGAAAATTGATGCCGAGATCGGTGAAGGAAAGTGTTTTGGTGCTCGGGTGTCGGGGATCGGACTCGCAATAACTTCAAAGAACAAGAATGACGCGCAAATATCTCCTGAGGCAGTTCCGACGACATGCCCGTAACCAATTCCTCGTGCCCTTCCCCATGCACGAAAAACGTCAACCGACTCCGGGAATTGAGCTACCAAGGATTCTCCTCCCTCATTCCCAGACGACGTCCGCCTCTATGTATACCCTCGTTTGAAGGTGGCGCTAGCGCCGCATCACCAGACTCGTCAGGGACAATGAAAATGGCCGAAGAGGATATGCCCTTGCCCGTCGTGCGGTGTGCGTGGGCGTCGTCAGCATCGCACGCGCCAAATGGCCCATGGGTCTTTGCATCGTTGTCATTTCCGCCGCAGTCCTCTACGCCTTCCGGTACGCGTGGAGGATGATTTTGAGTTCGTATGTGGTACCAATGATTGCCTAGCCAATATTTCCGGGGATCGCGCATATAGGAGATATTGTAGGGACTGCGAGGTGACGTTTTGCTAATTCATGCTTGGGGTTGGCTTGGGGTAACACATTTGCGACCCTCTTCGGGAGAGGACGAGCTCAAGGATGTCTAGTATGATGATATAGAATGGTAGGTTGGTGGCAGGTCGTGACTCTACATGTATCTACTGTATCGGCGTAAGCTCTGCGAATCCAATTCGTAGTGACTCGCTGTTGAAATCAAACACAGTATAGAACTGCTGGAGGAAGACGGTCCCGATCAACCAGGTTTCTAGTTGGGTTCACTGATGAGCATGGGAAGAGGAAATGCTGCTCAGAAGAATCTCACCAACATATGGCTCGGACGCAACTCCGCTAAAGCAATTGGGCGAGCTTTTCGCAACCTGTCCTTCGTTGAGTGCAGGGGTCGAAAACGGCTTTCCACCAATGGTAAAAGTCACGGAGGGAAAAGTCCTGCATGGGACTACAGGGAGTCAATCAAAAGTACCGAAATCGATCGAAACTCACAGGTGTAATGACCATCGGGTACTTCATCATCCGGGAAAGTACCCCTGTTCTGGAATGGCCCCCCACCAGCCGCCTTGTGCAGGGCCAAAACTCGCCTCGGATCACCAATAATGAAGTGGGCAAATGTATCGATTATGGCGACTACATCTGTCAGAACTATTACTCCGTTGACTTTGATGCTATCGATCTTCAGCTCCCAGTCAACCTGAAAGGGGAATCTAAGTATGCATCCAAACCGCCTCGCGTTTGCGCTCACCGGACGTGTTACAGGGGTAAAGACGAGGGTATCATGAATATAAAGCGCCTCATTCGTTCCACCGACGTACATCTCGCCTCCGGAATCGGTGAGCCTGAGTGAAAACACTGGTTGAAACAGCTTTCCTGTATTGTAGAGCGTGTGAAATAGAGGGCTCTGGCCACGTAAAAGTGAGTAAGACGGGAAAGCCAGTCCCAATATACCATCTGGAGCAAATCCAGGAGCTCGCATAGTTGAAGAGTATTTTGTTGCGGCACCGATGGTTTGAATGTCTGCCTATTCATCGGTCGGAAGTGATGATGTTCGCAAACAATAAAAACATACGGTAAAACCAGCAATGGTTACATTGTCCGTGTATTGTTTACCACACGCAATCCTACCATCTGCAAATTCTATCAAAAAGTCTGTATTGAGATCCACGCTCGATGAGGTATGTGGACTGAGGGCCAAGTTGGTGACGTGGGACGATGCGGCGGGATCCCAGAGGTTAGCGTGGCTTCTGCAGTTCTCATCACCGTTTACGGTTGGAACAAAGAGATCGCTTGGTCTAATCAGACGAGAGAGTGGTACTGACAGAAATCACTTACCTAGTACCGGTGTTGAACAGGACTGAGGTGGGGACTAGAGTGAGTGGGTGTTGCGAATGCACGTAAAAAAACTCACCAGAGAAGGACTTGGGAGGAGTGCCGATCGAAATGGTCCCATACCATTCATCACGGTCACGGTAGTTTGTCAATGCAACACCAGCTCCGAACCTATCCCGTTTTACAGGAGAAGGATGATCATGCGGCGTTCCCGTGTTCGTTTCGGAACCATCCATGTCACTTGGCCCACGGATGATTTTGCTATAAAAAGGTGTAAGAAAAAAACGATGTTTGAGGACATCACAGGTCGATTTACGCGTTATGTGATGTAGTATGAAATTCGCGCGCGTCTGTATGAGAGCGTTTCGAGAGTGGTATGGCTATACCATCGCTTCCCCCCCTAGGGGAGGCCAGAACGAAAACAGGCACTGCGACGGCAACGGTTGTGATCACCTTGAAGAGCATTGGGTAGTAAATGTAGAGGAGCAAAAATATCATCAAGTACGTGCGCCTGACTTAAATAAATGTCCAGATGGCACCACGTCTAGGAACTAACCGGATAACAATGAAACTGATGAAGTACATTCCGATCATCGAAACAGGTTTAGGTGAGGAGTTTTGCGAAAACGTACAAACTCACAAGCCGGATTCAGACGGTGAGAAACGAGATACGGTAGTGTTGGCTGCAAACTCATTGAAGTTGGTGAATAGGGACCAATCGGGATTCCAGAGGTTAAGTTGGCTTTTGCAGTTCACATTACCGGTTACGGCTGGAACAAAGAGATCGCTGGGTCGAATAGGACGAAAGTGTGAATGGTACTGACAAAAAACACCTACCTGGTACCAGTGTTGAACTGGACTAAGGTGGGGAATAGACTGAGTGGGTGTCACGAATGCACAGAAAAACTTACCAGTGAAGGACTGGGCAGGAGTGCCGATCGAAATGGTTCCATACCATATTTCATCCCCGACTCCCACGAAGTGTGACGGACTGAGATGGAGTGAGGCACGAGCGGAGTCCCAGTGCAATGTCTTCGGCCAAGCGACATAAGCGAGAGGCACTGCATCCTCTTTTGCCTCCACGCATCTTCGCGCATTTCAGCA
>JBBPNU010000721.1:0-13788 GCA_038091055.1 Leccinum angustisporum
AGACCCCATGTTGGTCGCCCTACACGGTGTTGCGAAGATCACGATTTCTGCTCCGAGGAAGATGTATGAAACATACGAAGTGGCGTAAGTGAGGATCAGCCACGCGCTAGACCCCCTTTGTCGAGGCAGAATACATACTTATCCATGCCCCAGAAAAAAGGATGCGAAGATCCTTATGACCTACCTCGTCGATCTCATCTCCGTCATGCAGATCATCTTTTTATTGGTCTCAGGTGACAGACTAATGACACCCGAGACGATCAAACTTGCTATGTTTGCATACGCGAAGCCAAGAAAGATCGTGCATCTACGCATCACCGAAGACGATGCGGCGATGGGCGTGCTTCCGGGGGGACGGGAACACGTGCTGGAGAAGGTTGAAGAGCTCATATGGCTTTACAGCATCCCAGATCACGAAATTGAGAGGTTGAGGCAGAAGATCCCAACTGCGGTGGTGGCGCATGCCAGTGCCAGTGGTTCCACTTGAGCCTGAGGTTCTTCGTGAAGTCTTGCTTGTATTTGTATGTACATATCCTTGGTTGCTGTTGTACTATCAACAACGCGGGTCCACGAAACGACAGAATAAATAAAAGAGTAGACTTGAGGCGAGCCGTACACAGATGTTTGGATCGGAGTCATGACCCATTTTCTCATTTGTTCACTTCCCACGCACAAAACCTGCCATGGACGTCAATATTTCAATGGTGCCTGGCGGTCAGCGAGAGGAACATCGCCACGCGACAGTTGGCCCAACGTCGCTTCATGAACTGGGCAAGAGAAATCGTCCTCGAACTCACGACCGCATCCCAGCGCGTCGTGAGCGCTGCTACTTCGTACGCCAGATGCAAAGGTTCCAAGAACGTCTGCCATATTCGGCTCGAGAAAGAGATGCAAAAGATATCCGTAGCCGCCCGAGGCATTCTAGACGTCCTCGAAAAAGCTTCCCTCCCGGATGGCCCTCCTCTCGACGATCGACTTGAGGAATGGTTTTCGACGGACGAGCTGCCGATGTGTTCGGACACAAGGTGGAATCTGTGCTCACATTGATTGCAGGTCATATGTGGTGGATTCTCTCTCTCAAAAAGTTCCAAGTGGTGCCATGGTAGTATTCTTCTACTGCGATTTTCGAAAGGATCGTTCAACGAGTGCTTGTGAAGCGCTGTGCTCCCTTCTTTCGCAACTGCTTCATCACATCCGAAATGGGAATGTGGATCCTGGAGATTTACTTGACAGCCTGGTTGCGGAAAAAGAGAGCAACACTCCGATTCTAGAGGATGTTGAATGTCTGGCTAGTTTTGTGTCACAGGCGGCCAAGTGTTTCACCCATCAGCCACTGGTCGTGGTCGATGCTTTGGACGAGTGTAAAGATATCGAGAAGCTTCTCGTCGGTCTCATCATTCTGGCTAAAGGTGGAATGCGACTTTTTGTCACAAGCCGACCGGTCCAGATCATCAAGAACGAGCTTCGTAGATTTCCTTTCATCTCGATGGACAAGATGACAAAAGCAGTGTCGACGGATATTGCATTGCATGTCACGAGAGAACTAGATACTCGCCGACGACTAAGAGACCTTGAATCCGAGATGAAGACGGAGATCCGTTCTGCTCTATGTGATGGAGCGCAGGGCATGTAAGCGCGATCATTGTATATCCTGAACCTCATGTTTAGGCTCACTGTTTTCAAGGTTCCGTTGGGTCCAGTGTCAGATTGACACGCTAAATCAGCGTGCAACCAATGCAGAGGTCCGAGAAGCTCTCAATAACCTACCGATCGGTCTCGATGAAACTTACCGGAGGATTCTTGTTGCAATCGACACAAGGTCACCCACGGGAAAGCTCGCTCTGCGAGCGTTGGTCTGGCTTGTTGGCGCATTGCGACCGCTCCGATTGTCAGAGATCCATGAAGCACTGACGTTGGACGTGGAAAGGTGGACGATGAACCCGGATACAGGGCCAATGCACAGGGGAGCTTTGCTGGAAGCTTGTAGCAGTCTCGTGACATACAGTGAGGATAATGACACCCTTATATTATCCCACTTCAGTGTCAAGGTGAGTACCAGGATACAGTTAAGTTTACTTGATTCTCACCTGTTTGAGTAGGAGTACCTGACTGGGGATCTCGCCCGGGATAACTTACCCCGATACCACATCAACTTACAGCGTGCTCACCAACGCCTCGCCCGATCATGTATCTGTTTTATAACATTATATCTCCAGCATGTCCACGGATGCCGGGATGAAACACCACTGTCATCCATTCTCCGCACAATTGATGGGCGCCCTCGCTCAGGAAACCCGTCGACTGCGTTGTCCGTGCCACAGGAGCTCCTCGGTTACGTGTTCACTGAAGGGCTCAACCACCTGGCCTTCCTTGGACCAGCAGATCGCGTCGTGTTGAAGGACGTGCTCTCCCTTCAATCAGCCATACAACAGCATCACAGTGCATGGGCAAAGATTTGTTGGATGTCACAACGTCATAGACTCTCACTTCCGTGGCCAGATGGGAAGCATGATATCGTGCTATATATTCTGATAGCCTTTGCTTCCAAATCGCTTCTTCGTGTCTATCTTGACCCGGGCCTCAATTTGGTCAAACCAAAGAATCAAACAAACCCGTTGGTGTATGCTGCACATTTCGGCAAGGTCCAGCAAGCCCGCGTATTGCTATCACATGGTGCCAAAGTAAATGAAAAAGGTTTAGTCGTTGATGCATCCCACCTTGCACTGCCCCTTCAAGTTGCTGTCAGTCGGCAGCACGATGCCATGGTTGATCTGCTTTTATCTTCTGGGAGTGTCGTACCGACAGGGCTATTCACGCGCTGCAGAGATCGCAACTTCCACTTTCCTATTCGAATTCTTAGGAGACTATCGGAAACCGACGAATTTATAGAGTGGGCGGCAGAACCTGGGAATATCATGCCTTCCCCTGTTGGATTGCTCGAACGGCGACCTCCTTTGATGTATGAGAGGGACATAATCATCATGATACGCAGACTCGTCCAGGTCGGCGTGGATCCTGGTGCTTGCAACTCTGCTCGGAAGACAGCACTCCATTTCGCAATCGAAGGGGGATACCACGCTATCATGCTATATCTCTTGATGCTAGGCTCACCTCTCCCCTCCGATTTCACATCAATAATGTTGAGAATCACTTGTTCAGAGAGGATAACAATAGTTCGGTTGATTGTTGACGCAGGGATCAACGTGTTTGTCGATGACATTGAAGATACTTCCTTGCACCTAATTCTGCGATACCTCGAGGAAGAAGAATGTCTTGAAGCAATCAAGATGTTTGTAGGAATGGGATGCAACCTCTTTGTGCGTAACGCGGCCGAGAAGACGCCTCTTCATTTCGCGCTGGAACAAGGATACTCCTCAGTGGCGGACTATCTGTTACCACTAGAGACGCTTCCGGATGTCCTGCTCTCCGTGGTTGAAAGCAGGTGCCCAACAACATGGAAAGTCAGGACTCTTCGTGACCTGATTGGCAGAGGGGAAGACGTGCACGCCATTACGAAGCATGAAGACACTTTGTTACATCGAATGGTGACATCCGATCGTGGCCATGAACTGGAGGTAGCTGAACTCCTTGTTGACGGTGGTTGTGATCCATTCAAAGGCGACGTGAAAGGGAAAATGCCTTTTGAGCTTGCATTGGATCATGCGCTTCTTCCGCTTGCAAACTATCTTCTCTTCAAGTCAGCGCTCCCTCCTCCCGAAATACTGTTCGCCATAGCGAGCAGTACACTTCCGGCAGATTGGAGAGCTAATACAATCTATTCTCTCATTCAGAAAGGAGTTGGCGCATTCGGACTGGGGCTTTCGGCTGCCAATGGCGACACCTTGCTACACATCATCGTTCTCTGTTTTGATGAGAGCCAAGGTTTGAGCTTAGCAAAACCCTTGGTCGAAGCTGGCTGCGATCCTTTTGGACGTGATGCGCGGGGCAGAACACCATTCCATTTGGCCTTGTATCGCAAATTCCCCTTGCTTTCAGACTTTCTACTCTCTACAGGGCAATTACCCCCTTCCAATGACCTGTTTTCCATAATGCACAGTGCACTTCCGCCAGATTGGAAGTCCAAGACAATCTGTTCCCTCCTTGAGAAGGGGGTCGATGCAGGGGTACTTTCGGCTGATGGCTACACCTTACTGCACGTTGCAGTGCTCTCCCTTGATGAGAACCAAGGTCTGGATGTGGCAAAGCTCTTGGTTAACGCTGGTTGCGATCCCTTCAAACGCAATATGGAGGGCCCAACACCTTTTCGTATGGCTTTGGATCGCAAATTTTCCCTTCTTTCAGAATTTTTGCTCTCAACTGGGGGGTCCCCGCCTTCTGATGATTTGCTTGCCTTACTACGCTGCGAACTGCCAGTGGATTGGAGAGTCCGAACAATGTGCTCTATCATCCATAAGGGGGTCTGCACTCATGAGCTTGCATCTAATGGCGATATCTTGTTGCACACCACAATACTCTCTCTTGACGAGAACCAATGTCTGGACGTAGTGAAGACTCTTGTCAGCACTGGTTTTGATCCTTTCGGACACAATACACAGGAGACGACACCTTTGCAGTTAGCATTGAATCGCCGATTTTTCATCCTCACAGATTTTCTGCTCTCAACAGAGGGGTCCCCTTCTTCCAGCGATCTGTTCGCCATACTTCACAGTGCACGCCCCATGGATTGGAGAGCCCGAACAGTCGATTGTCTTATTCGGAAAGGGGTTGATGCTCTTGAGCTTTCGGTTGATGGTGATACACTGCTACACACCACAGTGACCTCCCTTGGCGAGAACGGTTTGGACCTGGCGAAACTCCTGGTCAGCGTTGGCTGCGATGCTTTCCGGCGCAATAGGCACCGCCTCACATCTTTCCGCGTAGCATTGCAACATAAATGCCCACTCCTTGCAGAGTTTCTACTGTCATCTAGGGGATACCCGCCGGTTGATGACCTGTTTCCCATTATGCATAGTTCACTTCCAGCACGTTGGAAATCCCGCATAATTTGCTCTGTTATCCGGAAGAGGGTGGACACCGGTGGACCTTCGGATGATTACCACGCCACCTTATTGTGCATCGCAGTTCAATTTCTTGGCGAGAGTCAAGGGATGGAAATGGCCAAGCTTCTGATAGGCGTTGGTTGCAATCCTTTCAAACGTGCTATACTCAGTGGTCGTAGCCCTTTCCGCTCGGCGTTGGCTCGAAAATCTCAGGTCTTAGCAGATCTTCTGCTTTCAACTGGGAGACCGATCCCCTTCAACGATCTACGCGCCATAATTCGGAGCACGCTTCCGACGGACTGGAGAGCCCAGACAATCTGTTCTCTCCTTGAGAAAGAGACAGATGCATGTGCGCTTTCAGACAATCATGGCACCTTGTTGCATGCTGGAGTGCAGTTTCTGGACGAGAGTGAAGGATTGGATGTAGCCAAGTTTCTTGTTGGCGCTGGCTGTGATTTTTCTGCTTGTGACAAGCAGGGAAAAACAAGTCTCCACATCGCAGTCAAAAAAGGATCCATTCCTGTCGTGGAATATCTCCTCTCGTTGAGTCACCTCCTTCCAGACGACATCCTATTTTCTGCCTTGGAAGCGCCACATGGAAGTCAAATGCCTGTGCTCCGCATACTCATAAGAAGTGGAGCAAATGCACGCACTCATCTGAATGGAAACAACCTCCTTCACATCGCTATATCCAAATCCTACGCCGAGAATGACTTGCAATCAGTCGTGCAGATTCTAGTAGACGGTGGCTGTGACCCTTCTCTTCCGAACTCTCATGGCAAAACTCCCCTCCATCTTGCGGTTACCAAGGGATGGGTTACCGTCGTCGAATATTTGTTGACGATCCAAGCACCCCCATGTCTTCCGACCGACATCTTGACCAGCGCTTTCGATGAGCGCGTCACAGACGCAGGGGGCACTTGTAATGTGATCCGGCTTCTCATTTGCAAGGGGGCGAATATCCATGTCAAAGCGGCCAACCGGGGGAGTGCCACCCTTTTACATATGGCCATCAGAAATACATGGTATCCGCCACTCTCCCCCGTTGACATCCACCTCATCGGGTTATCAAGTGACGCCTCACTTCTGGATATTTTGAAGATACTGGTGAATGCTGGTTGCGATCCCTCGACGTGCGATGCCTTCGGGTGCCTACCCGTCTCCGACGCCATGACCAAGGGTTATGTTGACGTCGTGGAGTACCTCATCCCGCGAACTGGGTCTCCCCTTGAGAGATTGTGGAATGCTACGTATTCCGCTCCGTATATCGTCCGAGATGAGATTCGTGGGTTGTTGAAGGAAGAGATTAAGCGCCGAAGGTAGGGTTATTTCAAAGCCTCTGCCGATAAACATTCTAACCTTCGAGTTCACGTCCGCTTTCAGATAATAATATCTCTTTCCTCTCTGCAAGACAATTGTACGATAGCGAGGCAATTTCAGGTTCCATGTACTTAATACCGATTATACGTTCGATCATAATCCAGCCGCTGTGGGCGCAAATGCAGATTCAGGCTTGAAGGTTTTTTTCGATGCTGGACGATCCGGATTTCAATGCTGCTCAAAGACGTTGACCTCGCAGAAAAAGTTTGACTACTTCTCTCCCCAGAACAATGGCCTCATCGGGGTCCGTCATGTTCCCAAGTCGCATGAACCGAAAGGAAGGAAGACTTGCAACGTAGCTCAAAGATCTTAAACGGTACCATGGTGGGCAAATGCTGAGCGCTTGTTGCTCGAGGGAAATGACAGCGTTGAGGCCGTCATTCTCCCAAGCGCGACTTCAAGTTTGTCGAAAGATACATTGCAAAATGACGTAATTCCCTCGGCAGCCCTTGCCAGTGTTGTCTAAGGACACAACCCCGTCGAGGTTTTCCAAGGCTCCCGGGCCGAGCCGCTTATACTGATCGCTGAGATAAGTTGCAATGTTACTCAGAGCCACATAACGATGGGGGTGCCTTGGCGGACAAAGGTAAATACTTGTCGCCCAAGACCAATAGTTTCGTGAAGGTTGTGTCATTGTTCCAAAGCGTTAGTCGATTTGCAAGGCTGTGCAAAGATACCGAATTGGCTCCGAGAGGCGGGCAGAGGCGGGCAAAGGTGAAGCACTCGTCGCTGAAGGATGTCGAAAGTTGCATGCACTGCGGTCGCTGCAGCATCATTTGGAGTGGTGGGTAGGATTCTTCGGACGAATGATGTTTTATGACATCTAGAACTCTGCAGATCTGGGGCTCAAGTTCTCCCAGTCGGGACAGCATCTAGTGAACTTCAAGTTGTAGTCAGTGACATCCGAGTCTTTGTCTATATTATCGTCTGCCGGAGTCTAGCTTCGTCGGAGAAGTCATTCCACACACACACATATTTTGGTGCCCAAGTACTGAGAGGCAAAACATGAGTTGGTCCAGAGTCACTTGACACTTTGTTTTTGTTGGATGCGACCCCTTGTGTGACCCAAACTGGAAGAACTCAAGTTCAAAGAAGTTCAAAACAATTATATCATGAGTCGTGTCCACGAGTAAAACCAAAAGTAAAACAATCAGAACGTACAATGTTTACAAATGCAGCTAAACTACCAGAAGAACATAGGGTGTACATTAAGCAAAGGACGGGAAAGCGACATGGCACCGCAGAAAAGATAAATTACTTTTACTCAGGCAGCAGCAACTGGAGTTGCCAGCGCTGCTGTGTTGCTCGCACTGTAGTCCTGTCACTTCGTCAAGATTCTGCAGATTCATGTACCGGGGAGTATTCAACGCATACCTCCATCTCAGCATCAAGATCGGTGACACTCTTCTGCGGACGTTCGCCGCCTTTCCTGCCACGACCTCTTGCCCTGCGGATACCACGCGACGCGGGCCTAGAGTAGTAGATGAGCAAAAGAACTCGATGAACAAAAGCATAAACCTACTTCGTCACTCTCGCAGCCGAAACGGTGGCAGCCACGGTTGCGGATGGAGGAGCAACGCGAGAAGCCAACGACTGAGCTGGAGCAGGGCGCGAAGGATCAACGACAATCTCAATCTTCATAGGTCGTTCTGTAATTGATGGACGGGCGCGAGATAGTGGACGTTAGCTGGCTGACTTCTAAAAGCAAGAAAGCGGGATGGTAACGATAACCCATAAACCAAGCCTGTTACCGAGGACCACGTGAAGAGTTAAAATCCCGGGACAGAACGAGGTAGGCCCGAACAGTTTGCTGTAGGCAGTGTGGATTGCGAAGAATGATCAGTCCTTCATACTATGCATTCCACGACTGTATTCCCCCTCATGCATAAAGCATAAAGGGTGGCAGCGAGGACAAATCTTCATCGCTGCCCGGGAGGACCGCACTTGCCAGCGACTGAGGTCTCCGACTGGCGTTCGGCGGGAATGGTGAATTCCGCTCTTCAGAGGATCCTCCAGATAACAGACGTAGGAAAGGGGAGAAGAAAGTGGCAGTACTGACTCCCATCAACCAGGCGGTTGTTATACTGCTGGTATGCCTTGGTACCATCTCCTTTCCTCTGGAAGTGCAAGGCGGCAATGCCTTTGGAACGGCCAGCACTGTCATAATGCAGGGTAACATCACGCAGAGGGCCGACGGTGGAATGGAAAAGCTCCTGTGTATACAGGTCAATAACGCAGTTGAGTGGAATATATGTCAACGACGCACTTTGACTTGAACTTCATTCACGTCCACAGGCAGATTGGAGACGATGATTTTGTCAGCAGCTTGAGATGCAGGGGTGGCTGCAGCGACTACTTTTGCAGCAGCAGCGTTCTGAGCAGCGGCACGAGCAGGGTTTGTGGGTTTACCCAATACCTGAGCCTTGGCTGAAGTGCGACGACCGACTCTACGAGTCTTGGGGCGGGCAGCGGTGATAACCTGAAAAAAAAAGGATTAATTGACATGGAAAATCTAAATCTAAACGAATTACCTCGTCGAGGGATTTGTCCATTCTGAGCAACGAAGATGCTTGGTGGACGAGCAGTACTAAGCCAGAGTTTCGGAGTCTGAATTATGAAATCTTCCATTACCTAAGTATGTACCCAACTTGGGCCTCGACTATCTTAGTCAGCGGCACATTTTCCCACCTTGCTTTCGTGTCCTCCTCACTCGAACTAGTAATATGGCAGACAAGATCACTCGAATCGCCATCGTAGATTCAAATCGCTGCAAGCCAAAGCGATGTGCACAAGAGTGTAAAAAAGTGAGCAGATCAGTCGTACCGGGCGGTCTGCGGGGCTAATTTGTTCCGTGGCTAGTCATGTCCTGTCGTGAAGATGGGTGCGTGTTTCGTCTGATCGTGACGAGCTTCGGCCATACTGAACTCTTCTCAAGGAAAACTTTGTATCGAAGTAAAGGCATCTGATAAGATCGCCTTTATATCCGAATATCTATGTATCGGTTGCGGTATCTGTGTAAAGAAGTGAGTTCATGGCGGGATCCACTTTTGCTTGTTCAAACGGATCGGCGTAAGGTGCCCCTTTGAAGCCATTGCGATCATCAATCTTCCCACCAACCTTGACTCTGAGGTTACCCACCGATATACTGCCAATGCTTTCAAGCTTCATCGGCTTCCCACACCTCGACCCGGTCAAGTCCTCGGCCTTGTTGGAACGAACGGTATAGGAAAGAGCACGGCTCTCAAAATTCTTGCCGGAAAACTCAAACCCAATTTGGGTCGATACGATGTATGTGAATTCCGCCTTTATCCTTGCAGAACATTGAATGTGGCTTGCCCAGGACCCGCCTGACTGGCAGGAGATCCTGAAATACTTCCGCGGATCAGAACTTCAGAATTACTTCACCAAGGTCTTGGAGGACAATATCAAAGCGCTCATTAAGCCACAATACGTCGACCACATACCACGCGCGATCAAAGGAAACATGTCTGTAGACCAGATGTTGGATTCCAAGCTAGAGCTCGATAACAAGCAGAAAATGTGCGACGACCTTGAGTTAAACCATGTTATCGACCGCGAGGTTTCTCAATTGTCAGGTGGAGAGCTTCAGAGATTTGCGATCGCGATGTCCTGCATTCAGAGGGCAGACGTGTATGCTTGCCCCATAGTCTGCCTTTACTGTTCATTCTGATTCAACCCAGGTATATGTTTGACGAGCCATCGAGCTACCTCGATATAAAGCAACGGTTGAAGGCTGCAGAAGTTATCCGTTCGTTACTCAACCCGAACTGCTACGTCATAGCCGTGGAGCACGATCTTTCGGTCTTGGATTACTTGTCTGACTTTGTCTGCTGTTTGTACGGGAAACCGTCCATGTATGGAGTCGTTACCATGCCTTATTCCGTTCGTGAAGGTGGGTGATCCGCCGATCTGACCTGTGGTTTGCCCATCATCTTTGGACTAGGCATCAACATTTTTCTTGATGGATTCATTCCCACTGAAAATCTGCGCTTCCGCGAAGAATCGTTGTCTTTTAAGATGATGGAGACCGCGGAGGAGTTGATAATTGACAAGACACGACATTACACTTACCCTGCGATGACGAAGACATTGGGTAATTTCAAGCTAACCGTCGAAGGAGGCAGTTTTACCGACTCGGAGATCGTCGTTATGCTCGGCGAGAATGGTACCGGAAAGACTACGTTCGTGCGCCTGTTGGCAGGGGTCCTGACCCCTGACGTCGAAACGGACAAGATGGAGCTTGCCGTTTCTCTCAAACCACAGACGATATCACCAAAGTTCCCCGGGAGCGTCCGCATGCTCTTGCTAAAACAGATCAAGCAGGCCTTCATGCACCCCCAGTTCCAGAGCGACGTCCTGAAACCGATGAGCTTGGAAAACATCATGGATCAGGACGTGAAGACTTTATCTGGAGGAGAGTTGCAACGCGTTGCGATTGTCCTCGCCTTGGGTACGCTCTGTTACTTGTGCTCTCGCGTCGATCATTGTTGATATGGCGTTAGGCAAGCCCAACGTATCTGTTTATCTACTTGACGAACCAAGCAGGTCAGTTACCCTGACCACTGCGGGCATAATTTACCGACACACGTCACTCCAGTTTCCTGGATTCCGAACAACGCATCATCGCAAGTAAAGTTATCAAGCGGTATGTCGTTTAGGTCCCACCGCGATTTGGATTTCTTATCCCCCTCTCAGCTTCATCCTCCATGCCAAGAAGACCGCCTTCGTCATCGAACACGACTTCATCATGGCAACTTATTTGGCAGATCGCGTCATCGTCTTTGAGGGCCAGCCAGCCATTACAGCGACAGCGACACCGTAAGCAAACTGCATATTGATTTTGTTCGTCGACGACTCAGTGTCGTACATAGACCGCAATCCCTCCTTTCTGGAATGAACCGCTTCTTGGCCTCGCTGGAGATCACGTTCCGACGAGATCCTACCAACTTCAGGCCACGTGTGAACAAGATGAACAGTATCAAGGATCGCGAACAGAAGGGTACGAGTTTATGACGCCTCCAGTCGTCCGGTTATTGAAATTGGATCGTTTTAGCTGCCGGTAATTACTTCTTCCTAGAGGAGTAGATGGCGAGCTAGGTGCGAACAGGAGGACGCACGGAGGTCCATATGCCATAATGGGGCAAGAACGGTGGACGAACTAGTCGAACTTTCCCTCTGAGTTGACCGATGACCGCCCGTGGTATAGATAAGAAGTAAAACACGCTGTTCGAAGACGATTCCTAAGGATTCATATTGCTTTATCGTCCCTCGTTACTTAAGGGCTCGGGCACCCGAACCCCGTAGACCGAATGCGCGAAGGCCCCACATTCACCTCGGTTCTAGTATATTATATTGCCCATAAAACTACACAAGTAACGCAAAGGATGGGTGGATTTAGTGAAACCTGTGTATTCGCACACGACATCTCCCAAGTTTCTTGCTCGGATTCATCTATATTCTATCTCTCGATCTCTCTAGCCAACGTACATCTACTAATACAAGGATCTAAACGGTCCCCAACGCACAGTACCAGACTCGCGCGGATGCACATTCAAAAAAGTTCAAGTTACCCTGAAGACATCACCCCTGCTCTGCACCCCACTCTGATATTGCTGCTCCAAAAACCTTCCATGACCACTCACGCCACCAGGCGGACTCCTCAACGCATCCAGCGTCCACTCCTCCCTCAACCACCGACACACCGCCCGAAACGTCGACAACGAACCCTTTTCTTGCACCAATACGATCGCACACGCGTACCCCCCAAGCGGTGGCACTGTCATCGCGGTCGGAGCTTGTCGACCACCCAACAACGCGTGTCGAGGTGACATCAACGACGAAGATACACCCCCTCCGGCGGCGGTTGGCGAGGTTGTGGTCGTGGTCATGGGCCGCACCGACACACCACTGGCAGGGCCCACGATATCGCTTGAACCTGCACCCGTGGCGACGGCGGTCGGGGAAATAAACCTGCTCCCGCCGAGCGCACCAACCGGCGGCGTCGTCGACCCAACCGTAAACTCGACCCGAAATCGCACGTGTTTCTGCACGACCGCCCCACTGAGCCCATCGACGACCTCGTTCGTTCGACAGCGCAACACCCCCACAGGCCCAGACCCAGCTCCAGTACCGAAAACATGAGGGTTTGCGTGGGCGTGCACATTCCCATCCACGTCGTCGACCACGATCGTGACCCCCAATTGCTCCAGAATGCGCCCCGTCTCCGCCCGCGTTACCACGAGATTGTTCGTAGAACAAAGCACGTACGTGTGCGCTCTCCAGTTGAACAAGTTGGAAAACCACCCTTTGAACTCGCCCACCGGGGAAGACAAAATTGATGGCACCCCCGGTGGACTACTTGGCTGCGTCGGCGAACTCACCGCCGACCGTTTCGCGTTCAGTGTGCTCGGATTCAGATCGAGCGGTGGAACTACAAACGAAATTAAATCTAATTGAGAAACACCTCGTGACGTGTCACACTCACCCTTGGGTTTCCGATCTCTCTGTCGCTCCTTACCGTCTCGCTTCAAGAACTCAACGCCATGCAGACTGTTCCGCAGTTCCTTCTCGACCTTTCCTGGGCCGCGTGGCTTAGCAAAGATCCCGCCAGAGAAATGTATAGGATCGTTCTCCTGAGGCACGACTCTGCCGTAATGTTCGCTGTTTTCCTTGTTTGCTTGATCCCTTTCAGACTGGTGAACGTCATCGGGTGGATTCGGTACGGCGAAATGTTGCGTCGATGCTTGTGAATATCGCGATCGGTCAAGCTGGGGTAGCGTACCCTCTCGATAGACTTGAATGGTAGCAGTAGACCGTTCATCGGGGCAGCATGGATCGTTTCCGTAATATGAAAACATCGTGTCAAATCGACCAGGAGTTTGCGTCGGAGGATCCGCGTCTATCCTCGTATGTTGCTTCCGTAGACGCGTCGAACGTACTTCACCGAGGTCCATACGCCGTACCACACTAGGAGGCGAACGAGAACTTCCATGACTAAGGATTGGCCCCACTGACTGAGGAGGATGGGACGGTACAGGGAACCACGCAGTTGGGGCCGTCACATGCGTCGTCCTCGGAACAGGACCAAGAGAAAAAGGAGGAGTTCCAGGAATGTGCATCGGTTGGTACATCTGTTGATTGTGCGCGTGGTAGTTGTGCGAATCTTGAGCAATCCGTGGAGAGAGCATTGTCACAGTAGAAGATCGGGCCCGCGCCAGCTCAGCATGCGCACTGGGATGAGTCGTCGCGACAGGTTTGATAGTCATACTCTTATGGCGTGTCGGAATCTCGGAAACCGGCGATGATATGGGTCGAGATTTTTGAGGCCGAGGACCAACAGGAGACGGCGTTCGAGACCGAGACATGGAAGTCGGCGAAAGAGGATCCG
>JBBPNU010000722.1:0-13782 GCA_038091055.1 Leccinum angustisporum
CGTATCGTAGAACCGTCGTTGTTGGGTGTCGGCAACGTTTTGGATACGTTTTGGAGGACGGTGTGGAGGATGCGCTTTGTCTCGTTCATGATTTTCTGCGCTTGCGGGAAGTTTTTCCTCGAGACGAGGACGAGCGCACGCGTGATCATGTCCGATGCAAGCAGTTCCATACGGCGCCGCACAATCACGGGGTCCGAGGGCTTTGGGGGTTTTGCCGAGGTAGCTGTCGTCATGGGTAGGAGTGTGATAGTCAATAACACAGGGTGCGCGAGTCGAGACACCTGTTTCGTTGCAGCGGGATCATAAAAAGATCCATCCACCTCGAACACAGGCACCTCGTCAATCATTCGATCCATCATACCATCCACAAGGTTTGGAGAGTCCTCGATACCTGCTGAATCGAGGCCCATGGACTGCACGAACCGATCGGTTGCATTGAGAGTCCGGCTACCATTTTGACTAGTCCCCGCACGACGACTCTCAGTATTGTCGAGTTCACATTCGATGAGCATCTCTTTGCATTCCCCGTATCGCAGCTCACCAACGTCAATGTCGACGTTGTGGCCGTCAGTAGACAGAATGGACGATGGCCCGCCAGACACCTTGCGGATGCGGAAACGTTGCCCGTCGACGATTTTCATGTGGAGCTTCATGTTCAGCAGGGCTATGGACATCATGCCGCCCACGCAGCCAGCAAGACATGCACGAAGATCGTACCAGTCCTTGACAAAAGTGTACGTTCCGCTGGTATGGTTCGACATGAGCCAGAGGGAGGCAGGGTCGTGTGAGCGACCATAACCGAACGAATGGATAGGCATGTTGGCTGCTTCGGCACGAGCAAGTACCAGATCCATCTGAGCCCGTCTTGTGCTGTCTGCAGCATCGCTAACAAGAATCATGCCTGAAACAGGATTGCGTGACTTGCGTTGTAATACAACGTCGAGCCCTGTGTGGCGTCAGTAAACCTTGACAGAGACGAGGACGACCGCTAACCATGATTGACAGCAGTCACTACGTCGGTTTTTTCGTCTTTGGACGCCCTGACCAAAAACTCGTCGTCCGCACCCTGATTGTTGTCCGGACATCCGATCTCGTCAATGAACTTCTGCAACCTGTTCCTGCTGTGGGCCCGCCCGGGGCACAGGTAAGGCGTCTTGTGCACTCGCCCTCCCGGCCCAACCTCGAAGGTCACCAGGCTCAAGCGGTCTTTGATACCCAGAGAGGCAAGAATGAAGTCGAGCGAGGTTTTGATGACACGTATCTTGAGATCTGCGGTGCTGCGAGGTGAGTTTGGAGGTGGTAAGGAAACGATGAGGATCAAGTCGAGTGGTGGATGGGGGAGGGGTGCGAGAGAATTAGATGATCCTGATGATACATGTGGTGTTACAACACTGGCAGATGGGGTATCATAACGCAGCATCGCGTCTTCCTCGCTCAGGGTCTGCAGTTTGTTCTGCATCGCTCGCTGATGAGCCGAACCTTGTGACGTGGTGGACGATAGAGTAGACCGCGTGGATTGCTGGAGAAGACTGTCTACGGTAGACGCAGTGCTCCCGCTCAGGGCACGGGCTGCCTTTTCCGAACTACCGAATTCATCGATGTCCGGACCAGGACCAAATCCAGGAATTGCCTGCTGCTGTTGGAAAGAGGTGACTAGGGCTTGTATCTGAGTTCTCCACGCCTCGAGCGCAGAGCGGTCTTTGAATACGAGAATGAAGGAATCCAGTCGTTCGTCTTCCATCTCGATGGTGAGACTGAGGTCCCCGGCTGTTCCAGCGATAATGCGCTTGATGTGCCGCACGTAGATACGCCCTTTTAGTCTGAGAACACCTCTGGACTGGGCGCTTGAACCTGAAATGGCAGTCGACGAGTCGTTGAATGCAGGGGAAGGCAGGAAGCGACCGAGAGAGCGTTTCTTCTCTTCGACCACGCAGATGATAGCTTCCTTGAATAGATAGACGAAAAATTCGCGGACGAGTGCATCGCGACGGACGGAGAGTAGATCATACATGAGTAAAGGGCCAAGTCCAGAGAGGGCATGACCTTTCCAATCGATAATTCTGTTTCGGAGATCTTCTACAATTGTGTTGAAAGGGGAGTCTTCCTCGTGACCTTGCGAGGGTGTATACTGTGATGATTCGGTATCGGCGTTGATGTACGCAGGGGTCCATCCGTCATGGGAGGGGTAATGTGGGGGTTGCCGGTCAGACGCCCGTGACGCTGGGGGGGAGATTTCGGTATCTTGTCGTGTGATGGAGGTATTTCGAAGGGGGACAGAGTCTGAGACGACTGGCCCGGGTATATAGGAAATGTTGCGCCTTGCGGGAAGTTCGATGATGACAATACAAGTAAGAGGCTGGGACGCATCGCCCGACCTAACAATAGAAGAAAATTCAGGGCGGACCTGTATGGAAGGAGCGACGATATAGTGAGAATCACTGGGGGTGGATTTTACAGAGAGGGCATGATCGGTTGGGTCGTCCTCCATGGGATTGTAAGGAGTAGTCGTGCTTGACGCCGGAACGCGGCGAAGTCGTGAGTTTGTATCGCGGCCGGGATAAACTGCAGGAGTATTGGGGTCGCCCATGCCTGTGAGGGCGGCCAGTTCTGTGTGGAGAAGATGAGAAGCGAGGAGTTGAGGAGGGAGAGAGACGGACTGTTGATTTTGCTGTTATCGCCCTCGCCAACTTTCATGGGACGACGGCAGACACCACACACGCCGAGATTGGACTTGCGCGGGACGGCGGATCTAGACTGGCTAGGCGGGGGACCATATACAGCAGTGAAGCAAGCCTGTGATGGTATGAGGGGGGGAGAGATTTTGTAGATTAGGGAGATTACCTCGTGCAGGGAGTGACCGCATTCTGGGACGACGTGAGGCTTCTCGCCTGGGAGCCTGAAGCTGAAGCTGAGTGGTTCTAGACATACGGGACATTCCTGTTCGTCTTCGAGGATATCGTGATTTGAGACGACGGGGAGGGGCGGTGGGGGCATAGTAGCGTAAGGATGATGGGTGATATCTAGGGAGTTTCCTAAAGAGTCAGAGGAGTGGAAGGAAGTTGCCGATTCGGAGGGAGAACGGGGTGGTTTGCGGTGAAAAACGGACTGAAAGTTCTTGAATGTTGTGTTCTTGAAAGTGGGCGCTTTCGGTGCGGGACGTGGGGAGACGAAGGATGGAGAAAGAGGGACTTGGTTGAGCGATCGTGACGGGTCAGCTGCGTCCAAAATAATATCAGCTTGACTTCGAGACAGCCAGGAGGGCGAGTGAGAGACGGCAAGTGACCGCATTCATAAAGAAAAGAAAATTCAGGGAGGACTCAACGTCGACCTCGTCGAGCAGAAAGAAATACAAAAAAAAAAAAGAATTACGGCTGAGTCGTATGTCAAAACTTTCCCATCGATCAAGCTGTGCAACCACCCAAAAAATCAAAGAGTTCCTGGTTGCATAAAACTTTTCCTTCCTTTCCTTCATAGCGTGAGTTTCAGCTGCTCCATACCTGTCGGATATGTGAAATTCGTGAAATTATACAGGGACGTCTCCCTCTAAATCCGGTCCATGTCGTTGTCTGCTGCCTATCATGAGTTCCCTGCTCCGATAGTACCCTCCCGCGGTTTCGATTTTCATGGCAAGTCTGCCATACCGGCACCCATCTTTTACTTAGGATCTTGTAGTATACTACAACCAGGCGTCTCCTGAAGAGACCGAATATGCAAAGCAGCTGCACGCCCGTGTCGCTCGCGAGTTCCCCGAGGCGAGTGCTTCTCTAGCTGATCTGTCTTCTTCGCTTATCCATTCTGTAGCTCCCCGTCTATCAACTTTTCGACAGACCGATTGGTATGTAGACTGGTGCATTCCCTACAGTATGGGCACACCTGACCCGCTGATCAGGACCGCACCCGACTGCCATGTTTCAGGTCAATACCTTTAATCCCCATCAAACGGGGGCGCTTTTTTCCTGGCTCGTTGTGAATCGTGAACCCTGCGAGTATGAGTGTTCAGCCGACCTTACTGCTCGATCGCTCACATTCATCAGTGTCTTCATTCACCCGAATACCGGTGACGAATACGGAGATCATGCAGAGCGTGCTTCATGGATAGGAAAACCCTGGCCGTTGAACTTGGAGATGTTGAAGAAGTTTCTCAGTCTCAGACAGTCGAATTCTTGAGATCTGTATTTCAAAGCGTCGGCTCGACTTATTTCACCATTTCTTTATCCCTTACTGTACTCGAGTATATTTGACACATGCCCCACAATCGATATTTGTATCAAACACTTCGACGCCTTGGGACATATCATGATGAACTGAGCAGGAGGCCTTTACAAGCGCGTCTCCCAACAGCGACCGGGGGTGAAGTCGGCAAAACGAACTTGCAAACCGGTAAGACATAGTTACGACGGCCGCGAGACTCGAGCGCAAACTGCTGCCCAGCTCATCATCGGCTGAGCTCACCAGGATCAGACTCGTATCTGCAAACCACGCAGAGTTGATCGCGTTCAGGAAAGGTGTGATTCCTCTTTTAGCCTCGGGGTAGTAGGCAGCAAGAAAGCGGTATTCATCGGCATTGTAGATGTGCGATGAATTAGACGGCCAATTTGTGAGGACGGAGCGACTGGCATCTAAAGAGTCAGCGTAGAATGAGCACGCCGAACTTGCGCCGGTTGGCGCCCCGCCACTCCTCGAGCCAATCTTTCAGCGGGAGGTACCAGGCCTACCTCGGGTAAGTCCGCTGTCCCAGTGTCTGACCACTTCCTTCCAGACATCTGACTTCGACTTAGTCTTGCTGGCCTGGCTAAAGGTATAAAAGCCTAGCAGTCGGGCGATCGTTGGTCTGGACCATTCGGCCCGAGCCTGAGCTTTGTGCAGGGAGACCCGATCTCACTGGTGTGGATTACTTGTCGGAGTTGGGGTCATTGACAGTGCGGCTGTCGTGCTCAGGTTCTGACTTGGCAAGATGACCACTGACCAAGTCAGAGGTTCATCAGACACCGAGTCCGAGTCCCTGGGCCTTTAGTAATCGTCCAAGTCCAGACTGCGTAAATGTGTCAATGAGGGTGCCGAACGAGCTGGTAATGATATCTGTCTCCATCTCCTGCACACCTCCTGTATAGGACGCACGTCTCCTCGACCATCAGTGGCCGCTGCTTCGCCCCCGAGCGATTTCTCCACCTCCCCATGGAAAGGTGCCAGTGCATCACTGTAGTCGTTCTCGTAGGTGTGAAGCTCTTAGTTAAATGAACTACACATATACAAAAACGACTAGAGAAGGTAAGTATGAATCTACGGAACGGTGCGTGGATGGGAAATATGCAAAATTTAATGGGACTCCGCTTGCGTGGACTAGTGTTGCCGCGACTTCGACTTATAACCGGCCCGAGTTGTAGCCGACAGCCCGGCTAGTCACGTCATTAGAAAGCCAAGCCCAATTTGGGTCTGCGGTTCGGCTCGACCCGACTAGCTGCAGCCTTGCGGCTCCAAGTCGACTGACGGAGACCTTGTGCATGCGGCAGCCAAAATTGTACTAATGTACTACTGAAACATAGTCCTGACTCCTGAGTCTCTGTGTATTACAATATAACTAAACGGGCCACCGAGCAGCGAGCACAGGAGTCAAGGCCCCAGGCGTCAGCGCCGTCAACGGTCACGCCCGTCGCAGCGTCGTCCATGTCATGACAGTCATACGCGCACTCTGGGCCTCTGGCGAGCATTTAGCTTTGTGGGGCAGGCCCGGGTCCCGGCAGGAGACGAGGGCAGACAGACGGGGTCTTCAAGTTGAACGAGGTGATGGTCACCTGGTGGGTGGACCGCGGTGTTCGCTCACGGTCGTCGGTGTGCAGAGTCTACTGTCGACAGAAAAGAAGCAAAATGTCAGTCAAGAAAAGTAATAGGTACAGTAGTAACCATACCAGAGGGTAGAGCGTACCTGCCACAAGGAGGATTGGAACTCACGAGTCACGACTCACAAAGTAGAATTCGACTGGAACTTGGAAGCGGATTGTTAAGTTCGGACCTGGTAAAAAAGAATACACATACATATAATGCACCTTGTTTCAAGTTGCAAGTTGCAAGCTGCAGACTGCAGTGAGAGACGCATCGTCGTCCATTGCACCGTTTGACTCCGTTGCCAAGATGGTATGGGAAGTTGGGAACGTCGCTAATTGAGGCCTGAGCTTCGAGGTCAAGCCTTCGAGGGCAAGAGGCGCAGGTGACCAGGTGCTGCGTCTGCGGAGTGTGCACTCAGTGCCTGTTGGGAACGGCGACAGTGAGACTGCGGATGCAGGAGGCAAGGCGGAGGGAGTCCGAGGGACCGGGAGGGGAGGTGAGCCTGCCAGTGAGCCTGAGTGAGGGTGAACGAGTTATAACTTGAAGGACAGGTCGACGAGAGCGGAGGCTGGGTCGCGCCGTTGCGGGAGGAAAGAAAGGACAGCAATATACGGCAGCAACGTTGAATGAACATCAAGCAAAGAGCTTCCAAGTTCCCACGCACGTCGCAGCGACCAACACTGAACAGTGAACGTTTGAACAGTGGGTTTGTTACAGTTGAACAACGCTGTCATACAGTCATAGACTCATAGCTACTACGGGACTTCAACACAATGTAATACGCTCATAGACAATCAACGAAATATTTGTGGACGATCAGGAACTGCGTCTCCCTCCGCAAAGGCAATGGCATCAATCACTCGTACCATAGCATCATTTGAGTTTCCAGCCTTTGCAAGGGATGCCAACGTGTCTTCTGTATCTTCGTTGTATAACATCTCTCTCTCTGTCGTGACGTGATACTTGGCGAGCTCGAGGCGTTCCTGCTTGAGCGAGAATTTCACCATTTGCAGGGCTTCCATCAGGGCGGGACTTATGCGGTTGCGTTTCTTTGTGTCGGTCTCTGCGCTTGATGAGAACACACGTTCGCATGGGACGGCAGAAGGTTGAATAGGTAGATAGTCCATTCCGATACGAAATATCGTAGGATAGGACGGGCGTTCGAGCTAATGATACCTGTCATTATACAATATGATATGTATTTTCCAAGCGCTTACCTCCCAAAATGCAAGGACGTCGGCGCCGGGGTGGGAAATAGATGCGGTATACGAACTGAACTCTTCTTCGATTGACCTTTCTCCAACACTGGTCATCATAGCGGCGGGGGTGATTTGCATAGTTGGAAGTGCGTATCGTGAAGCTAACGTCATGAAGGGACGCGGCCGAGGGGCGTTCAAGGCGTTAGGATGTGGGAACTGATTGGCAGTGGCATATTTGGCACGATACTGCTGCATCTGAAGTGTTCACCATTACCAAAAATGCAGCGAGTTAACTAGCATAGAAGAACTTGAAGCAAAAGACGTACCTTTTCTAAAATCACGGCCTTGGCGGATGCAGCTTCAGCAGGACTCCATTGTGCCTTTACCCACGAAAACCGTACTGCAGGGTCCACGACTAGTAAAACAAATATTAGCTGTTGCAATCTGCGGGGAAATAATTGACCTACACATGGCAATCAAGTAACTATCGTTGGCGCGCATATGTTCATGGTATATCTTTGCCCGACGAAGTCCTGCGGAAACAAAGGGCTGCAGCTGCGGATGCTCGGATGATGCCGCCATTGCCTCCCACTGAGCCATGAATGTCTCGAATGCAGGTATGGCACCGCCAAGCAGGGGAGTTTTTTCTCCTGACATTGTATGCTGGGCAATCGAAGGGGCCTGTAGGGATTTCATATGGTTTCAATGATCTGAGACAACACGAAGAGCTTACCTCAAGGACAAACTCCAAGTCCTGTAGTACCTCCCATTCGACTTCTGACTCGGACATCTTGTGACGAGCTAGGTCCGCGTTTCGCGGCACAGCCAAAAACAGGTCTATGCCCTATATTATAAGAGACTTTGTGTTAGTTGACGTATCTCACAAACGAAGCTCACAAACCTGGCGGAGCGTGCGGAGACGGTTAATCATGATGTACGTCGAGTCCCAGCGTGTCTTGACATCTCGGAGAAGGTTCACGACTGGGAGAGTGATAAATTGGCCGTTCTCCGTGAAAGATTGGTTTTCGTTCCCATTTTCAAGAGTTTGTTCAAAATTAAGTCGGCGGTGACTCGATGCACGGATAGCTCGTACACACTCTCTACCTTGATTCAAAGGGTCCTTCTTCATTGCAGCAACATACTTAGCTTTGTCGATAGACTGTCCGGACGCATTGGTCCACTGATGGGCGACGGCAGAGAAATCGGCACGAATGTAATCGCTGATGGTGTGTTGAACACAAATATTGATGACGTGGGGGAAGCACCGAATGCGGCGCTCAGCAGGGTCGAAGGTGAACTCGCGCTCCTCTTGTAAAATCTCTGCCAGCTTCGCCATGGCGGTGTCGTTGTTTGAGGCGTTGTCGAGAGTGAAGTGCCCGACCTGCGCAACATCCGGATATAAGTCTCGAAGCTCCAGATGGCAGATGATGATCACTTAGTACTTACGCGTTCCATCGCAATCTCTGCACGATCAATGAGATGCAGCATTGTCTGTGCGAGTTCGACTCCGGTGTGGCGGGAAGGGACATGACGGAACGCAATAAGTGCGGCTCTTAGGGAAAGCGCGCCACTTTTTTCATCTCGTTTGATCCAGTGTGCCGTCATTGCCAGGTACGGATCCAGGTTATTGGCGGACCATATGTCGGACGTGAATGATATATCTCCGATGGCATTCTGTACAGTGTTATAAGCCAGTAGTATGATAATAATAATCGACGAATGACTCACTTTGAGTTCAGCTTTAAGCGCTTCGAAGTAGTCTCGCCATGCTTCAATGACGAGTTCACGTGTCTTCGTGCGGTGAGGTATCTCGGCGTCCCTGAGATCCCTTCGCAACAAAAGGAGTAACCTCCGAAATTCCGGACACTCGACAACCCGAATCGCCTAGATAATCCATGAATAGAATGAAAACTCACGCATGCTTAGGGTGTCATACCTGATCATCAGCAACGATGAACCTCACCAAGTAATCATGCAACGCCTTGATAGAAAACTCCGGAAGACCAGTGCCGATATCTATAGTGGATTGTGGGCCAAGGTTCGATGGGATACAGTCCCCGTCTCCAAGAGGGGGCGGAGGCGGCAGGTTATCTATCGTCACTTTCGGATCAGCGAGTACGGCCTTAAGGGTCTTGAATGAGTATCCAGCAGAGAAGGCGGCCTTGAGCAATGGTGATTGGACCCGCCACCCCTCTTCTTCGAGTTTAGCGAGATATAGGAGGGCATGCCTCGACTCTAAATGGCAACGAAGTGAAGTATTCGATGTCTTCGTGCTGAACTCCGGGTCGTCGTAGACCGGTTCGCCGCGCTTGACTAGTTCTACAACAACATCCCTAATATATATATTTCAGCAATGGGACCGTCATAAACACGAGAAAACACTTACTCGCAAGGGGAACAAATGGTATGATCCTTCTCCTTTCTGAAGAAGTGGCGGATGTCGTACGCCACATTTTTCTTCCGAGCCGACTGAGAGTGACCAGTAGCTAATGGATCAGTAGTAGCTGTATTGACAGCTGTGGTGGCCGTGTTGACAACTGTGGCCCGAGCATTAGGAATGTGTCGCCCTCGCGAGTCACCATTGTCTTCTGCTTCATCAGAAGGATCACCATCATCAGAGGCGACATGGATGTCAAACTCTTCTCCAGACCCCTCGATGTTGGCGTGAGTTGGCCGACAATGACGGCGGTGGTTGCGAGTACCCGTAGGGGGTTTAGGAGCGGGTTCTTGTATGGTAGCAGCATGTCCCTCCTGGACATTTGGTGCTCGTCGTTGGCGACCTCGTCCCATCGTGTCTGAGTGTGAGCGTCGACGGTCGAGAGCAGCAGAGTGGCTGGAAGGCACAGGCCTTTTAACTTACGATCGGCAAGCATTTGTGATGGAAAAAAAATAAGTTGCCTTGAGGCCCTTGAAGTGACCTCGTGTTCGACTCGGAAATGTACATAGAAACGTAAGAACGCATGCGGGGGTGCTCGGATATAGCATAACGAAACGATTACCTCAACAAAGCTGCTTGAACGCCACATCCTAAATTCCTAATCCTGAACTCGGCGTGACTTGCGAGCATTGGTGGAGCTACTGGCACCGGCCGCACCGCCATGACTCCTAGTGGAGCTCCGGAGGTTCCGGCGAGATCCGCGAGGAAGCTCGTCGAGTTTGCCTGAAGAACTGCCGTTGCCAGTGTCTTCTTCGTCCACATATTCGTCGTCACTGGGTATAGCACGCTTAGTTCCACGAAATGCTGATTTGTACCATAACTGATAACGAGAGTAGGCAGTGAGCCTGGTCGCGGGTCCTAATGCCATTTGAACGGTTTTCCAATCGATCGAAAGGAAAATCTTAGCCCTCTCCAGGGCTTCTGTATTAGCATTAGGGCGGACCACCTTGGTGAGCGTCGTGATCGCGTCTTTCACTTTCTGCAGCCCTTGCAGTAGCTTTGCATCGACGGCATCCATGGAGATTGTTGGAAACAAAGTCTGTCCAGAACGTGGTGTCAGAAACCAGTACAAATGACTTAGAGAACGTTTACCCCGTGTGTCACCTCATCAACGTCGATATCAATCGGCTTATCCAAATCACCCTTGACCCACACAAAGTATTCGATGGAACGGAGATGGCACCAGTTGTGTCCTGCAACCACAATGGGTTTAAGCTCGAATTGCTCGTCGTCGGGGTTAGACTCGTTAGAGTCGTTAGACAAGGATCCATCCCGTTGTGTGAGGGAGAGGAATTCGGGAGCCTTTCGACAATACCCATCCTTGCAGAATAGACGCCATGTTTCTGAGTTCTCCTTTGGCCCGCGGTAGGTCCGAAACTCTTTGACCAACACCATGATGACGAAGACGGCCTCGGGACGGGTAAGCAGCTCCTTCTTGATCTTTTCCTCTAAAACGGTTTTGTTCTGACTGAAAGCGGATTCCATGATCCCGAGTACGAGAGATTCTTCAGCTCCTGCTATTGATCGCATAGGTGAGACGATGATGCTGAGGTCGGGCTTCGCCGAGAATGTTGTATCTAATGACTGGAAAGTGAAGCCGGTCTCGATTGTCATTCGAACGAGTTGTCGGTCAATGGGGAGCGGGCGCATTGCAGAAGCAGCTGCCTCCTGAAAATCGATCACCGCAACCTCGTGAGTCGGCCAGGGAAGCTCGACAATCACAATTTGATTCTCGGCGGTATGGAATAATCTACACACACAATCAATACATAACAGTTAGGTAATGAATTATGAATATGACCGTATCAAGGAAAGCGCACCTTGGCTTTCTAGGGAAGAATTGGGTTTCCACGTTGGTGAGGTACGAAAGGGCTTCAAATTCTTGCAGGGTCACTCCACCGAATGACTGTACAATAAAACCATAAACATTTCATGCCCCGACAAGAAGCTCACGGTCGGACGGTCCTCACCCGAACTCCGTCATCTGCATGGGCAGATACGATATACTCGAGAATCCGTTTGAATCTCGCTTCAATGAAGTTCAACGACGTCAGCCCAAGTTGGCCCTTGGTCGATCTGGAGCCTGAAGGCGATATGCGTACCGGAGGTTGTAACAGTTTTGGGTGTATATTGAGGAAGCGCGGCTATCGCTTGTGTATACAGGCGATCAAATGACGACTTGGCGGGGGCCACGGGGCGGACTGAAAGAGCTTGAAGGGCTTTTGTTGGAGCCGCCGCATCTGTCACAATCAATCGTTCAGCTCTTTTGACAGCACTTCGAGCCCTGTCCAAGGCCGAAAGGGAGGGAGGCCTGGAGTCATGGTGACTAGAAGGATGGGGCGAGGGTGAAGGTGAATTAGTAGTGACTTGGGTGCCCGAAACTGCGAAACTGTTGCGAGTGAAGCGGAGGCCTGAGTCGTAAGACTCGTAACCCACTACTGCGGTTGACATGGAAGTATAGGATTTGGAGCGGGACTCGGAGCCACAGAATGTTCTGGTATTTCCTCCTCGGGATCTTTGGCAGGGGCCGGCCCTTGCCCCTGATGGCACTGCATCAACTGACCTGCTACGCCGCATTGGCAACCTTGGGAAACTGGGGCCCGGGCCTAGTAGTAACGCTTGTGAGTATAGATATGGGTGAACAATTGATGATTGGTTCGGACGAACCCGAGTTTCATCTCACCAGAAGGCTGCAAGAAGGCTGCCGAGAGACAAAAAAGGAGCCACAGAAGCTGCAACTGTCAGCTGCCACACTGCAACCATCAACTCCGATTATCGATAGCGAGTCGGACGGCGTCACGGCGACGCCAGTTACCTTTATCCTTGGACCTACCCGCATTCCATTCGGACAACTAGGAGAAACTGTGAGTACTCTCGATGATACACTCGTTTCTTATTTCTGTCACCTGTGGTGAATCCTGAATCCTGACTCGACTTACCTGGACAGCCGCCACATGGCACAGAGAACACACACGCACGATGTGGTTCGCGTGGATGGTAGATATGTGGTTCGGGAACAGCTGGGAGCGGGCTCGTATGGTGAGTGTTTGTTCAACTGTTGTGCCTGGTATGGTGTGACAAAGTGTTGTCAACTTGTCAGCCACCGTCTATCGTGCTCAAGATATAATTACCAAGCAATTCGTGGCCATTAAGTTGGAGCCGATCACGGCAAACAAATTTTCCCACTTGGAACACGAATACAACATTCTCACCTCCCTTCAACAAGATGGAGCTGGAGCTGGGCTCCCTCGACCACTCTGGTTTGGCCGAGAAGGATCTTACCGGACGATGGTCCTTGAAAGTCTCGGTCCATCACTGTATGACCTGGTTCAAGCTAACGGTGCCTTTGGAATGGCTGGTGCTGCCAAGATGGGACTGCAATTGGTCAGTAATCACTCACGAATTGTGTCTGGACTCTGGAGTCTCACACGCGTTTCTTTTCTCGGCTCTGTATTGCACGAATCACAATACGGTTAGTTGTCATGTTTCGAACACATTCACTCCCGCAATTTCGTCCATCGCGATGTCAACCCGAAGAATATCCTCATGGGCGACAAAGAGTCCAACGACTCTGTTATTCTCATCGACTTCGGCATCGCGAAGCAATTTCGCGACCCAAGATCACGGATCCACATCTTAATGGAAGAAACCAAGCACATCGTTGGTACCGCGGCCTTCGCATCCATCAACAGCCATCTCAAGCAGGAGTTGAGTCGGAGGGACGACCTCGAATCCCTGGCGTATACTCTTTTGTTCTTCTGCAACGGATCGCTACCTTGGCTCACCCAAGAACGTCCAAATCCATCCTCCTCCGTCATTCGAAAGCTGAAGGAGATGATGGAAGCCAATTGCCCTCCCGAGGTACCGACAGAACTGTTCTCTTTCCTCGCATACACTCGCAGTCTTTCGTTCACGCAGAAGCCCGATTACGACTATCTTCGTTCCCTTCTTTTGCCATCGACTCGGATGATCTCACCTCAGACGGTGACCAACATGCGAGCAGTTAGCTCAATTCCAACAGAACAATTTGCGCAGGGCGCTATCACTGCGACTCCGAAGAGCTACAAGAACTTGAAAGGAGTCAGAACGCCAGTTACACCACGAACGTAAGTAATTCCAAATAATATATTAAGCTGAGCAGCACGAACTAAAAAATAACCCCGCTTTACAGAGGTTTGCGCAGCCAGAAACGTGCAGCAAAGGTCGTGGTCGCACAAACCTTGGCTAGCCGCTAGCGGTCAGTAGCGCCGCCCACGGTGGGCCGTCGGTAGCCCGCCGCCGCCACCTCCCCGTCGTGAGTCGTGAGTCGCAATACGTATACCC
>JBBPNU010000723.1:0-13739 GCA_038091055.1 Leccinum angustisporum
CCGTTTCGAGCGTGACTTGAAGAATACTTACAGATATCTAGGACCCTCTGAGGACAGCGGCGCGGGCGCAGGTGATGGCGATGAGGTCGACAGGCCACCGAAAAAGAGACGGGGTGAGATCGGCTTGCCAGTGAGGGAGGCGGTGAACCAGCGCCGAATTGAGCTTGATGCGGCGGCGAGACAGGTAGGGTGTGGTGTTTCAGTGGTTGTCACGATCGTTGATGTTTCTCTCGTCTCGTCTCAAGCAGGGAAAGCTAAATCGACGGAGGATGTCATTTTTCTGCACGCCGCATCAACCGGCCAGATAGAGTGAGAAGTCCTCCGGTTCTACTACCTCGGTATTAACATTATCTCCAGTGAAGAGGTCGCCTTCAAGCTTAAGTTGATCAAGGCCAAGCACCCCTCGAGACCCGGGTACGAGGCTACAAGTGGTCCATCCGGTACGCAGCCACTCTTGCTCCGACTGCATTCCTTTTGACCCCATATGCAGGTGACATCTATCTCGGTATCAACCTATCCCCAGCGAAGAGGTCTCCATCAAGCTCAAGTCGATCAAGGCCAAGCCCCCCTCCAAGTACGAGTGTTTCCTCTGGTATGCATCCATTCTTGCTCCCATTGCTTATACACTTTATATCCATCCTTGGCGCTCCTTCTGGTCCTTCTGCGGCCGCTGCCTCTGAGTCTGCACTAGTATGGCGTGATAGACGCATCCGGGTCTATATGACATGAAGTTACTCTTTCGGACGGACCTCTGGGTGGACCCTGGACCTTTGTGCCTCCATCCAAGGCCTGTCAAGTAACGACGTCCTGGCCCTCAGTTCTCCAAAGGTCCGTCAAAAACATTATCCCTCCGTGACGATCAGTGCTTACAGAATACTTACTATGCCAGTGTACATGCAACCACACACGCCAATGCGCGTCAAATACACCATCTTCTCGCACCACTGGGGCCGCACGGGAACCTTCCTATAAACATGTCATGCGGAACCAATGGTTGATGGATGACCATTCCCTCACAAATACCCCCGGCATCATCAAGTTCCTCCGCTTCTGTGACAAGGCACGCGCGCATGGCTGTGCCTACGCATGGTCTGACACAATGTACAGGTGGTACTGGGATGCGGAGGTGTGCATCGTCCGTCTTGCGGAGACGGAGAACCTGGCCGATTTCGAGCACGAGCCGTGGTTCAGACGGGGGTAGATGCTCCAAGAGCTCTCGCGCCGAAGCAGATCACGTTTTATACCAAATACTGGGTCTCCATATCCATCAGCAACGTTCGCTTTGCAGAGACGATGAATCACAAGGAAGATTGGCGCGTACTGGGCGCTGTAAGCAGAGTGACGGGGAGCGTGTCCCGGAGAAGATGAGGGAGGGGATTACGTACATAGCTCACTCAAAGTAGTCTTTACTACGGTACATCCTGAATGGGTTGCAGTGGTCGGAAATCCCGACCAAACTGTCCCAAATTGGAAATCACTGCCAATTCACATGGACCATCACATTTTCGCCTTGACTGGGCAAGAAGCCAAGGACCTGTATGCGTTCTTTCGCGACAGGCAACAAGTCAATCTTCCGGACGAATTTACTAGCTTGATGGACAGGCTCGAGACTCATTTGGAGCAACTCCGAATCGCTGGTGGAGGTAAATGATCGTTTTACAGCTTGTATTTGACTGATGGCGATCAAGACACAGGACTCGGAACATCCATGGAATCAATTCAGGATTTGCCAGTCAGTCCTTCTAATGATGGCCCGGGGCCTTCAAGTCCGGGGCCCGGGGTGACTAGGCTGTCCAAAAATAGGCGGAACATCTCACAAAGGGTCCGAGTCGCGGCGAATGCTCCATCTGTTGGTTGCTCGCGTGGTGGTACAAAGGCTAAGAAAACGAGCAAGGGAAGTAGTGGGTCGATGTCCAAGTGGGTAGAGCGCAACCAGCCACATATCGCCCTCTCAGAACATGCGAGCAAGCTTGTTGCCATGCTGGCCAGTGCTAGTAAAGATTGGTCGTCGAATAGTGTGGAGTGGCTGGATGCTATTGCTTCGCTTCGTCGCAACCCGGACTCGTTCGTTGTCGATTCCCTTCAGTCCATTGCCAACAGATGCCTTGATCTCGAGGGCAAAAATATCCGGGCCGCTTTCCTTTTTATGGTAAACTGCATGCAGCTCGTTGCCAAATGCCAAAGGTATGATGGTTTTAATATGATGCCCGTTGTTCCTTCAACTTTTTTCCAGCTTACAGCTTTACCGCAAGGCTGCGAAGGAAGCTGCTCAATCAAAAGGGAAAGGGCGACAGCGACAACCTGATCTGGATATTGGCCTTCGTAATATATACCAATATGATCTCTCGGATAGCTTCAAGGCCAGAGTTGGTGAAACTAAATTTCGAGAGTGGCACGCTGCTGGGAGTAAATTTTTGGCCATTGCAGGTGGAGGCACCGTCTATTCCCTTGTACTGCTTGCCGGATTAGAGCTTAAAGTTTCCATCACCTCCTTGAAAGGGTCGGCCCATATGGATCTGGGGAATGCACTAAGATATCCGCCTGATAGTGAGAACTTCCTGAGTTGACCTTCCATTTCTGCGTTGCTAACGTGATCTTTAGATAGTCATTATAGAAGGCTGATGCAAGAACAGGTTATACCCACAATTGCAGCCATGCAAGAGCATTGCCAGCTCAGCATGAATACCATGTTCGACAGGGAGGTCATGAATGTGTACTCGCATGGTCAGTTTCAGGAGTTCAACTGTGCGGATCTTGGACTCTCGGATTTATTCTTTGACGCCATCAATTTCAAGTGAGTTTAGACCACATAAAACGATTTTAGTGGATTAATTCTTGTAGCACCTTCAAACTTGTTGACAGGGACAACGAGCTCTGGGATTTGTGTCTTCGTTTTACTTCGGGTATCAAGGTTACACCCATTCAACAATTAACTTTCCTTGAGCTCCAGACTCCTGAGGCCTATGAGCGCGACTATTCTCCTCCCCTCTCAGATGTGCCATCTGATTGGTCTCCATCAGAAAGACATGATTCCAGTGCTATGATAATTGACAAAATGGATCCTACATATCACAAGATCATGACATCTTTTGATCCCTCACTTGCATCAAACAAACGAACGCTGGTTCCAGTGGACAGAGGAGAGGCAATAGCATGGACAGAAAAGCAGAGAGCATATGCCAAAGATGCTGAATGGGTGTACAATGTAACTGACCTTCGGTCAAGGGTGGGTTTTTATCATCAACTTCATTCATAGAAACTGATTGCTTTTAGCTGGATGGTTACTACATCAATGGGTTAAAAAGAGAGTCTAGATCCTACCTTGGAATTTCAATGGAGTCATTCCCTGGGTATGCTCTATCTCCATGACTAATGGAGATGTTGTCCTGACTGTCCTGACATGGTTTAGTTCTCGACTTGAGCTAAAAAGTGCTACTCATGATCTTTTGCTTTTTCTGTCCACAACTATGCCAGAATCTCTCAGAAGGACTCTGGGTGATCTTCTTAACTGCTGTCTGGAAAATGATATCCCTTTAGAAAACAGAGACACAGAAAAGAGCCATTATCCTCCATTTTCAACAATTCACTATTCAATCTGGAACAGATATGCCACAAGGGTAAGTGCCTCCACTTAGTTAGCTGAAGACATGTCATCTGATGTTAAGCTCACAAGGGAGATGGTGCTCCAACTCACATTCAACCATGTTATTTGGACAGGTCTAATCAATCTCGAACTAATCATACGCAAATGGTTCCATACCCTTCCAGGGAATTATTGGAACAAGAACCATTGTATGACGTCCTAGTCAAAACAATGCATAAACTTTTTGAGTGGATCAAGGAGGAGGTAAGAGTATGATTTGAATCTTCCACATACCTTTGTCTAATGGGCCTACTCTCTAGATCAAGAAGTACTTGCCTACAGAATATGAAGGTCTTATTGCTGTTACAGAAATTTTACCTGGCAACACTGCCACCCACATTCCTCCATTCACATCCCTTGTCCTTAATGTCAATGTGTCCACCTATGGACATCGTGACCAAGGTGACCTTGATATTTGTGCCATCATTCCAATAGGGGACTTTGAAGGAGGAGAGCTGGTCATGGTAGAACCTGGATTAGTGGTTGGTGCTCACCAAGGAGACCTCATTGTGTTCCGATCAGGTGATGTTACCCACTTAAACATGCACTACAAAGGGAAACGTGCCTCAATGGTTCTTCACACTGACAAAGAAATGAGAAAGTGGCAGATAGATAGAAATGGATGGGCAGGTAATATATCTACGCTAGTGTGATGCTTTGTAATAGTAGACAACTTTCAAAATAGATGTTGGATAAAGGTACTTACCATGGCTATCATTAAGCCCTGATGGGTTTTGAATTGCATCACTAGAAACAAACTGCTTAAAGAAGTGGAATCAAGGTAGATTCATCATTCCAAGGGGTCAATTGGTTGACCAATCAATATTAATTCCTGGACACCCTGTAGGGTTCCAGGTTTATCGGTGGCTTTTTGTCTGTCTGATCTCCTCGGCCCGTTTGGGAATTAGCTTAGTCACACTGTTGAAATAGCCCGCTGCCCGCCCAAGCAAAGACTTCAGTCGCTGTCCCGCTGCACTGAGCGGGCAGTGAGGGTTCTCCAGCTGGACTTGACAGTTAGCGTGTTGAGACGACCCCTAGCCTAGCTGGCAGCAAACAGTGCACCTCAAGGCCCCGGCGCAAAACTCCGCACCCCCCTCCAAGTTGCCCTTGTCCGAGTCCCGACGGCGGCAGTGAGTGCGCCCCCTCTCGTCCTCGTCCTCACCCCCCTCGCTCACCCCTCGCTGCAGCAGTCGGTTCCATCGACGCCTCGACTCCTCTGCTACAACGAGAGCACCGCGGCAACCAGCAGCGGCGGTGAGCGCGCCCCTCCTCGCCCTCGCCCTCGCCCCCGGCTCACCCCTCTCTGCAGTTGTCAGTTCAACTGGAGCCTCGACTCCTTTACTACCATAGCGACAGCCGGCAATGACGGTGAGCGCACCCTCCTCGCAACCACCCCCCTTGCTCACCCCCGCTCGCTGCATCGAAGCCCCCGCACTAGGTGCTGCGAATTGTTCTTGGCCCGTCTCTTGGTTCCGGAAAAGCTGAGGTTTCGGATGAAACAACAGGTGCTGCAATAACAAAGGTCCTGCGCGCAGTTTCGATCATTGCAGCCGCTATCAATGATGCTTTGACTGGTGCCGTGGTACTTGGAATACTCTTCGGTTGGGAGTTTGGTTTGGCTGTCTTGGTCGCCTTGGGTATATGGTATGTTCACTGGGTCCTGCATTGATCTTTTTCTTACCGTGTTGTGTACGATAGGTTGTTTGTCTTACTTCCCGCCCTTCGGTTCTCTCTGCTTGCCCTGCGAGCAGTGCTGTTCTTGCCTTCGTCCAAGCTCTTCTTGCTTCCAGCGCACTTTTGCTTGGTAGTCTGCACATTGCCAAAGGCGTTACGGAAGGCACCCGGAGTACACCTGTGTTCCTGGGTTGCTTGGGTCTGGCATTGGGGTGCCCTTTTCATCCCTCTTACCTGGCCTCCTTCGGTGCGAGCTGCTACGGCACTGGCAGGTGATAACAACGTGTCGTATTGTGCATGCTCAAAGGACGGCAGAGTCACTTGAGCGAACTCGCGCTCGAGAGGTGGATCAACGGCTGAGCGGTACGCACTCTTGCTGTCGTTCCATTCCACGTTCTGATGTTCTCGTTTTAGATGTCCAGATGTTGGATTGGGCACCCATCCATCCCGGGATCCAAGCTTCTGCAAGGCAACATGTCGTTCATCAAGCCGCTCAACAATAGTGTCGGTCCTAAACAGACAAAATGCGAGATTCACGACGAAGCTGTGCACTGCGACTTTGATGATTTGTGACGACCACCAGATCGCCGGATGTGCCGAGCGGCGGCGTGTTTCTGGTCAACACCCGAACGTGTTTCATGTGGGCGAGTTCCATCACGACACGCGTTGTCGTCACGACGTGGCAGGTAGAGTGGACGGGGAGGAGTTTCATCCAAGGTAACTCGATCTGTGTCCCCTTTTTTCTTGACCCAATTATTGACCCTCTTCTGCGCCTTTCAGGTCTGATTGAGAGGTCCGCGATCGAGGGGCAGAGGGCCTATCATTCCGATCTGGACAAGGCAATGCGGATGTACATCCAAGAGTATCAGTCAGAGTTCATCCCGGAGGGAATCGATCCGAGTGCAGTCGCACCCGTCGAGCCGCTCACGCCACTCACTGATGCCAACGGAGGCTTCGAGGCCATATCTGCTCAGGAACGCGAACGCGACCGGAACCGACGAGGGATGCAATGGGCTTACGACACGTTCGACGGTGTGTACCACGTCGCCGAGCGATCCACCAAGGGCGCGCTCGAGCTGGTCAAGCCTGAGGAAGCGTGGGAGCAATCGTCTTCCACGACGATTCTGTGGTTCGTGATCGTGTTTTGGTGCTGAGCAATGTGTGGACGTTGGCTCTGGTTGGGAATCGGGAGGAGGCTGGGAGGAGGAAAGAGATAAAGCGGGCGGATGAGAAGTAGCGGTGGTTGCAGGGGGTGCCAGTGGTTGCGGGTGTGTGGGAGGAGTTGGCGGTTGAGCGGGCGAGGGTGGGTACAGGAGGGGGTGGGAGTGGTGTGTTGGTGCCGTTCCAGTTGGCGTCGGTGCCAATGGGGGACGTGCACTGGCAGGCGGAGGTGGCAAATATTGGCAAGGTGTTGTTGGATGCGGTGGAGCAGCGGGTGCGGACGATTCGGGCCCGGGAGAGTTTCAAAGGAGGGGCTCAAATAATGGTTAACGCTCGTTCGTTTTTTTCTAGCGGCCACCGTAAAGAAAAAGCCAGCTCCTCCAGCGCCAATGAGGACTCTTGGACCTCGGCTTCCCTCGGCTCCCTAAATGATCCAAAGTGAAAGTCGGTCGAAAACCTGATCGATCAACTCGCGCCCAGCTGCTCTATTCTTCTCAGCCCCCTTCTCCTTCCTACGACCCTTACACAACGGACGATTACTCCCAGGTGGAGGCCGCAGGCTCCTGCTCAAACTGGAAGAATGACGGTCGCCCCAAGCCTATCAAGAGCAAGTCTCAGTCCAGCCCGAGGTACGCACTCTCGTTCTCTTGTTGTGCTCAATCCTAATCCCCAGCAGTCCCCAGCCCCAGACCATTGTGTCCGGCGTGGCCCAGCCTCTTGATGAGATACAGGCGGCCAGGAATGCAGTCAAAGTCGACCACCATTGTGCTCGTCAAGCAAGTCCCCATCTTTTTGCCCGGAACCACCATCGGCGCGACCCACTGGATCGCTTACGCCATGACCAGATGTCGTGTTCGGGTCATTTGGCGTTCCAGCCTGAGTGGTGATCGCACCCTACTGCAATTACTTGCCTGCGGTCTTTGCGCCGACAACCCAAGTCATCGACATGGCTGGCTACAGTAACGGGCTCGCAGGAGTGACCTCGGACAGTGGTTTCGTCGCCTGGGAACTCCCCCTCTCACGCTTTGGAATGTTCACGACAAGAGTCCATTTCGGCCACTCCGCGTCCACAGTCACGGTTGATTAGGTTTCATTAGGGGATAATACAGTAGACCATCAAAAACTGCCATGCCCACTTGTGTGATGTCAACGTGAATTCGATGAGTCAACAAAATCTGTTCCACAACTTGCCCCACTGGTGTCTATTCTTGCAGTACATCCAGATGGCCCTACAGGGCATGACTCATGATGGTCAGTATCATTGCATTCAAGTTCGTCATCTCGGCTTCCCAGATTCGTGTGTACCTAGTTTTGAAGAATAAAATATATTAGTCCTCGGCAGGCATATAGGTGTGCATCCTACCATGATAAAATGTGCAAACACCTTTTGCAGATATCCCACATAGACTCGGAGGCCATACTTAGTCCGATTCGTCAAAGTCACACTCAGGATTTGCTGAGTCAGCCTAGTTGCTTTTACCATATGCGAGCACTGCAGCTCTTTCCGTGGGCCTGGACAATTTTTATTTGCCTCACAGTGATACTAATGGATGGACGTTTTAAGTGAGGTGTGCCAGAATCAGGCCAGAATCTATCAGTCCCTTGCCACCGTGCTCATGCAGAATGCTTCTTCTACTAGGTGTGGAGCGGATTTATGCCAGCGTTCCTTTGGTAGTGGTCGGGCGGTCACTCTTCATCGTTTGTCCTGCATCCACTATCAAGACTACTACCTTGCTCGCCCCCAGCTACTAGTAAAGCGGCCTAGCACCCAAGCGCCTGACCAGGTATCCAAGAGAGCTCGCCCAGAGAAAGTTCCCCTCTCCTCCCAAACAACCCAACTTGGCAGTGCACCGCCTCTCTCTTCGGACGATTCCTGGACCAATAACGCCACAGTGCCAGAGGATGTTGGCCCAATGAAATCTTTGTCGCACAAGTTGCCTCAGACCCGGGCCACTGAAACCAGTACAGAAGCTGTGACAGATCTGGCGGTCCCGGATCAACCTCCCTCAACTGGCACCTCATGTTCTGGCATACCTGCCCGGTCCCGCCGTTTACCCGCTCGGTATAGGGATGTCCTGCCCGAAGTGCCTCCTCCTGTTCCCATTCAAGTTGAACCACCACCCCCGCCGCTTATTACTCGTGTCATACTACATGTATTCGATTCATTTCGCACCGCCTTCAACACATTCGGCATAGCTCGAGAATACCGTCACCGACCTTCGCGAGATCCTGACTCCTTCCTAACACTCGAGGAATTATCCAACAAACACGCACATAACATTGGAATGGATGAACTGGCGCCAAAGGAGTCTGTGACTTTGCAACTCCCTCCATGGCCTTGGAAATCTATGACAGTCTGGAGACTAATGAACTGGATGATCTCAGGTGGCCAACGCAGGTCTACCGCCGACGTTACTCGCCTGGCCAGTACGGTAATCACCGCGCCTGATTTCTGTCCAGACGACCTCATCGGATTCAATGCGAATACGGAGTTGAAACGTTTTGATGGCTCCGAGAAGGACCTTGACGTGGACAGTCCATTTCATAAAGATGGTTGGAGTGAGTCCTCAATCACCATCTCAGTGCCGACTCGTGAACGGAATCCTGCTGGCAACGGAGTCGATTTCACCATCTCAAGTTTCTTTCATCGCAATTTGACAGCGGTGGTCCGCGCAACCTTTTCGGACTCAACGTTCAAGCGGTTCCACCTCATCCCCTTCAAGCGCATATGGCAATCTCCATCAAATGGTCAGGAGGAACGCATATACGACGAGCTGTATACTTCAGATACATGGATTAAGGCTCAAGATGAGCTCGAGAAACAGCGCCGGCACAATGGATGTCCACTGGAGCACATCATTGCAGGCTTGATGTTCTCCTCTGATTCCACACACCTGACACAGTTTGGCCAAGCTTCTGCTTGGCCTATCTATATGTCATTCGGTAACCTGTCCAAGTACATTCGTGCTCGCCCAAATACATCAGGAGCTTGCCACCTTGTAGCCTTGATGCCCAAGGTATGCTTTCGCTACCATGCATGCAAAGGGATACCTAAATTCCTACTAATCACACTTACTATATTATGCTATGAGCAGCTTCCGCACTCTATAAATGCCTTCATCTCCCAACTGACGAGCAAAAAAAATCGATCGGACATTATAACGCACTGCAAACGTGAACTGGTGCATGCAATCTGGAAGATATTACTTGATGATGAATTTTTGGAAGCATACCGGAATGGTATTGTGATTCGGTGCCATGATGGAATTGAGCGTCGTGTATTCCCGCGCATCTTCACCTATTCGGCCGATTACCCAGAGAAGTATTCCTATTTCCCATCCAGTTGGTAATATCACTAATGTAGTATACTGGTAGAGTCCTTCTCGCAACAATCCGAGACAAGGGCCTCTGTCCCTGCCCGCTGTGTCTTATTCCGAAAAGCGAGTTTCCACGTGTTGGTTTAGTGTCTGACTTCTCTGCAAGGATGACCAAAATTCGCGTATACTTCCGTGATCAGATTAAAACTGCCCGAGACGCTATCTATAAGCTAGGCTCTCCAATCAAAGGATCGACACCTGAGCATTACCTGAAGGAATTTTCACTGGTACCCACTCTCGTAAGTGACAGTCTACACCCCTGCTTGCACTGGTGATTCAATCGTCACCAAAGAATTCATTTGCCGAGGTCCTTGGTGCACTCGGGTGTAATGTGTTCAAAATACTGACTGTCGACCTGATGCACGACTTTGAACTTGGTGTATTCAAGTCTGTCTTAAGACATCTATTGCGATTGCTGTATGCTGTCAACCGAGGTGGAATTGATCTTCTGGATGCACGGTCAGCCTTAGTATTGATTGTCCAAGACGACCATGCGACGAAGCTGATGTTATGATAATAGGTACCATGAGATACCTTCCTTCAGTTTGGATACCATTAGACCCTTTCCTCCAGATGTATCTGAGATGGGTCATCGCGCCGCATGGTATTTCGAGAATGTGCTGCAGGTATGTCCACTTGCTCCTTTCAGTTTCCTGGGAACTCAGTGCATACACTACTACGTCTAGTGTGCCATACCAGTCTTCGAAGGTCTGTTTCCGCATGAACATGATGAAGTTGTGCGCGTGTTATTGTTTCGACTGGCACAGTGGCATGCACTTGCCAAACTTCGATTGCACACAGATCGCTCAGTCGATTTGCTTGAGCAAGCCACTAGACTTGTTGGACAGCAACTCCGCAAGTTTGCAGAGCATACCTGTTCATCTTTCCAGACCACTGAATTACCTTCAGAAACAGCTGCTCGTTACAGACGTGCCGAGGCCAAATTGAAGGAAAGAGATGGAGACATGTCGAAGAAACCCCGACCACCCACTAGTGGTGCAGCTCGTCCGAAGACATTCAATCTATCAACGTACAAGATCCATGCGCTCGGACACTATGGACATTCAATCCGGACACTGGGAACAACTGATTCATACACAACTCAGATAGTAAGTCACCCCTCCGCTCGTCCAATAGCATAGTTATTCAATTCTTCAAGGGGGAACTGGCCCACCGACAGTTGAAGACGTTCTACCAATGCACAAACAAGCACGAACCTATGAGGCAAATCTCCAAGCAGGAGCGACGCCTCACTCGAGCCCGGCGTGAAATAGACCCTGATGCCATGTACTTTCCTGATGCCGATCCAGAAGAAAGTGAAATACCAAGTCTTGGTGAACGATACCACCTCGCTCGTAACACTCGACACACTGTGAATTTGGCCCAATTTCTGGCAGATCACTCGGGTGATCCTGCAATCAAGGCAAGTAGCTTGTATAGTTCACTGTGATGTAAACCTGACTCGGTGCAATGCTAGGACTTCATTCCGAATGTCAAGGCTCACCTGCTGGCCCGTCTGCGCCATACTGATTATGACGGCGATGAAAACAACTTCACCCCAGAGGAGCGTGCATCTGTTCACTTCATCAACGGACTCAATCGAATAGCAATGCCAAGGCGCCTGCAAATCCACTATACAACCTATGATGTCCGACGGGCATATGATACACTACGCCCGGGTCTTGGTGGAGTCGTGATGTTGCATTCTTGTGAGGATGGACCTGATCCCCACCCATTCTGGTATGCGCAGATCTTAGCGGCTTTCGTGTTCCATGTCCGATATGATGGACTTGAGCATACCATGGATGTCCTTTGGATTCGGTGGTTGGGGGTTGTCCCTGGGTATAACTGGAGCATTGCGAAGGCCCGCCTTCCCAAAATAGGGTTTGTTCCCGAATCACCTGGAGCTTTTGGTTTTATTGATCCAACCCTCGTGATTCGAGCCTGTCATGTAATACCAGTGTTTGCTGAGGGTCGCACAAACTCACTGCTTCGACACGGTCATTCACTCGCCCGCACAAATGGTGCTATTGATGACTATGCTGCTTACTATGTCAACATGTAAGCAATAACCCATTCAACCCCCGAATGATACTTGAAAAAAACTAGCTTTGCAGACCGGGACATGTATGCACGGTTTGCGAAAATCGGGGTTGGACACAATGTGGAGATTCCTCCCTCCAGATGGCAATCGTCCAATGAAACTGCAGAAAACCTCGACTTCGAGGAAGATTTCGAGAAGGACTCGGAGCCCTTTAGCAGAGAAGTAAGGTCAGCTCAGGCGGAGGAACGGTTATCCGGTACCATTGATGCAGACAATGACATGGAGAACAATGACACAGAAGACAACCAGGGCGAGATATCTGACAGCGATGAGGAGGAAGATGATATTTATGATGTAGACTCAGAGGGAAGTGATGTAGACCATTTCTCATTCTAAAAATGCTTGAAATTTCAATTTTGCACTGAGTCGTTTCAGTTGCTCGTGCTCGTGCTCGCACCATACCAAAGAAGATGATCATCACTAGTACTGCTGCCTGGTCTATTTGCTACTCAAGTTTGCTGCCACCAGGATCCTTCACCATACCATGGACTTGGATGTGTACACATGATAGTAATGCTCGACACTACTACCAAACCCGGGCCTTTACATTTTTTGCGGATGCCTGCTTGCCATGCCAAACTTAGCTAGGTGGGATGTCTCTGTGACAGGCAATATATGCCTTTGCAGTTCTGATTCAAGATGGACATTGGAAAGGTGCAACAGGGAGCATATTGGACTTCAATTAGCAAACTTGCCACTGCTTGCAGTAAAATCTTACATGTCATCAAGAATGCCATGCAAGTCAATGTGTTGTGCAGAGATGATCATGCATTCCACATGTTCAAGTCTTTTGTAGGATGAATGTAACTGGATTATAATTGTTTGGCAATTTACATCATCCAGGAGTGAATGCACAGAGCATTGTAGAGTTACCAATGTAATGTATGGATCTGCCAGGACCTTATATTCCTCGTACCATTCATCTATTTACTATAGTGATGTACAATGCCGATGTATTATGTAGAGAAGATGATCATGCATTCCACATGTTCAAGTCCTTTGTAGGATAATTGTAACTGGATCATAATTGTTTGGCAATTTACATCATCCAGGAGTGAATGCACAGAGCATTGTAGAGTTACCAATGTAATGTATGGATCTGCCAGGACCTTATATTCATCGTACCATTCATCTATTTACTGTAGTGATGGACCTTTGTTATAATCAAATAGCACGGTTCGTACATTTCAGTGATGCCATCACCTTCTAACTCGTGGTGCTTCTCACCCTCGGGCCGCCGACGATTGATATCACGGTTCTATGTATCCATGTTGCGATCAATGGCAGAGGAATGATCTCACGCAATCGCGGTAAAAGGGGGAAAATGCTGTCAAGTTGCATATCCTTTCATTGAATCTCCGGCACCACCGCCACAGATAAACAAAATGGTTTTGAAGTTGTACGGTTATCCCACATCTACAGTTCTACTTGCACACTTCGCGTAGCGGTCGTCCTGAAGGAGAAGAACGTACCCTTTGAATTCACATGGTCGACACTGTCAAGGGTAAACACAAGGCTCCCAGTTTTCTTGCTTACAAGCCGTTCGGATAAGTCCCATACATCGTATGCATGACAATGATATCGGAATGTCTTGATTGCCAATGATATCACAGGAGGATAATGGTTTCATCCTCTATGAATCGTGGGCTATTGCTCAATAGTATATCGCAACCAAATACGCTTCGCAAGGCAATGCTTTGATCGATCCCCACTGACGCTACGAAACTAGCTCGAGACGTCCAACTATGGCCCATTTGTGTGACGGTCGTGTCCGGGTTCG